>JAVIWC010003291.1:0-10458 GCA_031894815.1 Creontiades dilutus | reverse complement strand
AAATGGGAGTTCTGCCTATCATCAGCTGACTGATAAGAGGTGACCTTGATGGTCAGGTGTTGACGTCATGGTGACGTCATGGTGACGTAATGTTGAGGTCACTTTCCACAGCCTTTTAGATATCAGTGTTGCCACTTGTTCTTATCCCCGCCTAAATTTGAAATTCCCGCCCTTTTTTCAATCGAATTAAACGTATAGCTAACCTCATATCAGCTGGTAAGAGGTCGGCCATCTTGCTAACGTATTTTTCCCCCGCCTAAATTTAAAATTCCCGCCTCTTCTTCAATCAAATTATGAGTATAGTTAACCTCAAATCAGCTGGTGAGAGGTCGGCCATCTTGCTGACGTCATGTCATGTTGACGTCATGGTGAGGTCACCACCTTCCACACCCATCTACATTAGTGTTGTCAGGTTATGGAAAACAGTGGTGGGGGTTTCCCGCTAAAAATTCAAATTTGAGTTCCCTCCTTATAGTTAACCTGAGATCAGCTGGTAAGAAGTCGGCCATCTTGCTGACGTCACGTCATGTTGACGTCATGGTGAGGTCACCCACCACCTTCCACACCCATCTACGTTAGTGTTGTCAGGTTATGGAAAATAGTGGTGGGGGTTTCCCGCTAAAAATTCAAATTTGAGTTCCCTCCTTATTTCTCTCCCCCCACCCTTGGACCTCTTGGTAACGGTCAATCTGGTTATCAATCCAACAACCTGTCATCTCTGACGTCACATCATATTGAGGATAGAGGTGGGGGCAAAACTCTAAATTAGTTTTTGGGGGTGGGCCTAAAGTTGGGCAATTAAGTCAACGTAGAACCTTCGAGTTTGGGCTCATTTTAAAGCTATTGATTCGGTGAGTACAAATATGATAAAATAAATACCTAAAATATTTGATTTTTGGGGGTTGGCCAACATTTAGGCAATTGCTCCAACGTGGGATGTTCCAGTTTGGGCTCATTCGAAAGTTATTGATTGGGCGAGTACAAATACGATAAAGATAAATTAAACGCCACAAATTTTCATTTTTTGGGGGTGGGCCAACATTTAGGCAATTGGTTCAACGTGGGATCTTCGAGTTTGGGCTCATTCAAAAGGCATTGATTGGGAGATACCGAATATGATACAATAAACATCCCAAATTATCATTTTTGGGGGTGGACCAACAATTAGGCTATTGGTTTAACGTAGCACCTTCGAGTTTGGATTCATTTCGAAGCTAACGATGATTTGAACACGAGTATTGAGTTTTTCAAACGTTCCAAATATTTTTCGGCGGTGGACCAACGTTTCTGCTCAGAGTATGCGATTCAGGTGCAGGCTTGTTCAGATTCTCTGATTACTCAGTAATATGAGACCCCCTTCTTGTAGGAAGTGTTGAATCATGGAGAGGTACAACTTCTGTTGTGAGCATGTTCGTTCCTGTCCTTTGATGATGCAGCAATACTCTGCTTGTCTTCCCCTTTTCCAGGAAGTGTTAAATTTCATTTTCGTTGAGAAGTAACAACTCAGCTTATCGAGCAGGCTGGTACAGGTACAGTCAGCTGACGAAGCAGGCGCCAATAGAAGGGGCCCGTAGAGCTACACGTGTCAAGGACAACTCCTCCCACTCTCAAGCCTTTGGTTGCGATGAGGTGGGGAGTCCGTCCTCCCATGGAAATTCACATTCACTCTCAATAGTTCGAAGATTGATTGTTTTCTTCTCCTTCCTGCCGAATCCCTCTCAACACTTGTAAACCGTAAGTAAAAACTTCAAAATATGCAATTTTTTTATTTTTTTCAGTTTTATAAATCTTGAATATAATTAAATATGTTCTAATTTCCAGATGAACTCGTTTCTGAATAAACTTCAAAAGTCTGCAGCGGTTGTAGAATTAAGATCGCTGGAAACCCTTCCACTAAATACACCGTATGCTGTTTTGAAAATGGTTTTGGTCCACACGAAGTTTGGTCCAGCAGTCCAAGCTCATCTCCAAGAACTTTCGGATGGACAGAGGCTCAATGAAGAAGAAGGTATATTCAGAGTTTACCTTCCAAGCAGAATCGCCAAAGCCGTAAAACAAGAGGATGTTGACGAATACAACGAGGGCAATTTAGTCTATACTTTGGTATACAGAGGGAAGATGGGAAATACCTTTATGATTGATTTTTATTAATGTATTATAAAAGTGTTTTTATATGAAAAAAAAAAAATAAATAAATAAATTGAAAATAAACTAACAATAAAGAAGAAAAAAAAGTAAATAAAAGGAGTGTGAATTTTTTTATAAAAAGGTTGTCACACACTGAGCACTGCGAGGTTGGGGCAGTGCTTCATTAAAAAATCAATTTATGAAATATTTATAAACAGTAGCATCAGGGATTACCTCATTTGGATTTTAGTTCCATCCAGTCAACATCAAAATGTGCTACGTTGTGGAAGATGAGACATACTGTTGCCCCCTTATGTGTTTCAAATGTCCGAGCGATCAGGTTGATGGGATGGCATGCATCCATTGTAGAAACTTTTGTTATTGCGTTTGTAGATGTGAAACTTATGTAACATCAATCAGAGAGGGGGGAAGAAACAATTTTATTTCTAGAATAAATGATTGGTTCAAACCCCTCCTCTTCTACAAGAAAAGATGAGCATCGAGTTAGATGCATTGGTAATATCCGAACCAGTACGATTCGATCGAGTGTTGAGGACAGAACCCGGAATATCATGGTGCTAGAAGAGAAGAAAATTCGTTTCAATCATCGAGGACAGAGAGGAATCACTGTGAGGAAAGATGAAGAAACAGGACTCAGGCAAGTTATGATCTATAATGGACCTAATTATCTCAGCATATCTGGCGATGACTGGAAAATGGTTGAAGCCAACCTGCGAACTAACTTGCCTTCATACTTGAGTCAATCAGCGTCATATAAAAGGAAAATATTGAGAGAACAAGATCCAATCGTAATATCTGATACTTGGTTGATTCGTGTTCAGGTATGCACTCCAAGTTTTCGTAAGAGAAGAGCTATTGTCATGTATGAAAAACTTCCGTGGTACCCAGACCTGGATATTCGATTCAGCGAGATCAGCCTTAGCCGCCAGGACGCAAGTATACTCTACAAAAATCTTCCTGAAATTGCCAAGTTCCTAGGAAGAGAAGAAGAAGAACCTCCAACTTTTTCAACAACACCAATGCAGAATACTACGTTGACTGATGATGCTGAACCCTCCAATGAAACAGAATTATAATCGTCTAATCCGTAGATAAAAGTTATGAAGGCGTGAATCAAATTATTATTATTATGATAATTTAAAAGTTCGAATACTATCCTAATAAACATTACCCCTGAATATAGTTGTTATTTTATTAGGCCCACCCAAACGATACATGTATAAATATTGAGTTCTTAACAAAATTATGTTAATAGTGTGCTAGAAGGCCAAAGGTTATCATCATGAGTTTGAAAAGGAAATTGGCTGAAGAAATTCATAAACCCAAACGACGGAATTTCCCAAGATCACGAGTTTTGATCAAAGGTATCCTAGATGATCTTTGGCAAGCAGATTTAGTTGATTTGAGAATGTACCCTGATAAAGGCTATAAGTACTTATTAACAGTTATTGATGCAGGCTCCAAGAGAGCATGGGCTAAACCTCTAAAGACCAAATCCGGCGTTGAAGTAAGCAAAGCGTTATCCTCAATTTTCCGATCCAGCAAGCTTTCACCTAAACACATGCAAGTTGATCAAGGTCGAGAGTTTTATAATCCACATGTCTTGGAATTGATGGGAAAAAAACATATTAATATGTATAGTTCATACTCAGAGCTGAAAGCTCAAATTGTTGAGAGGTTCAATAGAACCATTAAACAATGGATGTGGGTTGAATTCAGTGTACAGGGTAACAGAAAGTGGGTGCATATGGTTCCAGCACTTCTCAAACGCTACAACAGCAGGATTCATAGGTCAACAGGAATGAAACCAAACCAAGTTGAAAAGAAGGATGAAAAATTGATACTTTCCCGCCTTTTCCCACCTAATGTCTCAAAATCCAAAACCGAAGTTTGCACTTGGGGACAGAGTTCGCATAGCAAAAATCAAGCACGCGCTCGCTAAAGGTTATTTACCATCCTGGACAAATGAACAATTTATCATCACCCGCATACGGGCTGAAGACAAAGTACCAACCTACAATTTGCAAGATATCTATGGTAAGGATGTGAAAGGACGATTTTACGAGCAAGAAATGAAGAAAACCAACTTTCCTGATCATTATTTAGTGGAAAAAATTATAAAACGTAAAAATGGTCGTGTACTTGTGAAATGGCTTGGATTTGATGATTCACATAATACATGGGAAAATGAAAGTAACATAGAAGCGTGATTGTTCCATTATTAATATTTATTCATGTATTAAATATAAATATATACAGCGATACACATCAGCACTTCAATTCTTTGCTAACCCCCTCAAATATTTACAAAACTAGACTAAACTAAGCTCAATTAGTTATAAATTTACGTTTGGTACCCCTGTAACCATAAGGTAAAGTATGAACTCCATCTTCTAGTATTTTCCTTTTATCGTCGAAAAACGATAAGCCAATTTTACTGTGTTCTGTGGTGTGGACATTATGAAGTTTTGAACTAATTTTATGAAAAGTGCAATAAAGTGTCGACTTTTCTTTGAGAGTTTTTAGATAGTCATCAAAATTCACATCTTTCTTCACGCTCGACTTTTTCACACCCTTACATTTCAAGATGTGTTTACTTCCATAACAAAGTCCATATAATTTTGGTCTAAGGGCAACTACCTCCTTAATCGGTACAGATTTAGTTTCATCTTTCAACATACCCACCACTTTTTTGTTGGCTGTCGAGAAACAGCAGTGGTCTGGAGGGTAATCGCTAAAGTCCATCAGATGCGGTAGAGAGGTCTTCAGTTCTTTATAGATGTCCAGTACTTTTACTTCAAGAATAAAAGCATCGGTATCCATATAAACCAAGTTAACATTATTTACCCCACCTAGAGCTGGCCTAAGGGTATCGTAAAAAAGAGAATAAATATAATGTTTACTAATATCTAAAATTGCGAATCCTGTGTATGTGGGAGTGTCACATGCCATACCAGAAATTTGTGGAAATATGTAGACAGTCCTTTTCAAAACCATTCAACTTTTTGTTAATTGACAAGAGTGCAGACATACATAAAGGTCGTTTTAGGAGTGGTATGGATTCTTTTCTCGAGTTTCCTACGTTGGAATGAATTATTATAAATGGTAGGATCACGGTTCGAATGAATCATTCAACCAAGATTTACCATGTCAGCAAGACTGAGTGACAGCAGCGTGGGACTCGACAGGGAAACTAAACGCGAGAAACAGGCTCAATTTTCATCTGAACTTCACACCGCAAGGAAGGCTCTTAAGAAGAAATTTGCAGAGTTACAACATGATCGTGCAGAGACAGCTTATTCCCTAGAGCAACAGTACCTACCCATTACCAACACATTGAAAGAACTCGTAGCAGCAGCCAATGAAGATGCTAGAGTTGTAACAACAGTGAAAAAAATTAGGGGAGAAACACGTCAGAGTGCAGTAACTCCAAGATCAGAAACACATCCCCAGGTCCTTTCATGTCTACGCCAATTTCACATCCCAGCTCTTTTTTGAAAGATCCCCACAAGTTGACTTTAATGGGACGTATACAACGAGACGCTAAGAGACGGAAAGCTTCCCGTATTGATGATTTTGACGAGAGCGTGGAACCTCTACATAGCATGGTTAACACAACGCCTGAAGCGCAAAAGATGACTCAAGAATTCATCGGTAGATGGCCACCGTTCGCCAAAGTATATTGGACTTATCTAACAACTGGTAATTGGGAAGGTGGAAATGGACAACAGCTCGATAAGTATTATGGACCGACAATAAGTCGACATGGTGTGAATCTTGGAACATCTAAAGTTCGTTTTGACGATGATTTCATGTACGTGGATGAGAAACCTTACCCTGCTACTCCTGGATTGTACGAACTAGTTTTCCTAAAGAAACCAGAGCATTTCGATCAGCAAGATTTCGAAAACTATACCGAAATAGTGAAGAGGAGCCGTGTAGCTCATCATGGATACGACATACACCGTCCTTTGAATCGATTTGGAGGAGAAAAGTATAACTCCATCATTTCACTGATGTACCCTCCAAAGCGGAAAAATATAGGGTTGAAACACAAAGATGATGATGATGATAAAAAGGGGAAAGGAATGGCTAATATGTTCACACACTTTCGAAGTTTCGATGCAGACGTATCTCCCAATTGGATTTCAACAGAAGACGACCCGAATTTACTGGTTGAGAGACTTGAGTTATCCCTTGGATCGTTCGATGCTGGGAATTCTCGACTTCAGAGCACAGCCAACAAAATTCTAGATCGTTTGGAAGAGTTGGGTTATATTTATTGAAGAAGCAGAAGAAGAACAGAATGCCAAGTGACAGATTCGGTGGAGGGAGGAGACACGTCTATGTTCATGAAACCCCCACCCGGCCATCTCATGCAACAAGCAAACGTTATGTTGACTCGTCAATTAGTCAAGTAACGGTACGATTACAAAATGATTTCAGTGAACAACTCAGAAAACTCGATTCAAATCTGAAAAATTTCATTTCCACCTACATATCAGATAAATATTTCCATGAGATGAAAAACAACGGTATACAAAGATTTCAATCAGTTACGAACAAGACACGGAACGAGTAGTAGGTATCTGTGTATTGAGTTCAAACATGTCTTCAGTTATCATTGATGTGACACTACAATGTGAAAAAATTATCAAGGAACTGTCCATTATTGCTCACGACGGTCCTTCAAGTTTCATATTGAAACATTACGTTTTCCTGCCGCCGACGCATTTGATGAGCAACAATTCAATTATCAATCTATCAAAGTACAATCAGGAACACATACACGGGCTACCATGGAACTGCGGGAATACACCCTACGAACACATTCCTGAGATATTGAAAGAAGCGACAGAAAATATAAAGTTTGTATACTCAAAGGGCGTTGAAAAATGTCGAATTTTGCGCGAGCTTCTCCCGGGAAATAAACACGTGAATGATTTGATGATTTTTGGATGCCCCAACATTGCTACATTGCTTGCAACCGAAACCTCGCCCTCATCTCCTTGCTTGGATCATCAAAAAGTTGGAAGCAGTTTTTCAAAGTCATGCTCTATGATCAAAATTTTGGCACTATCCGATTGGTTGTTGAAAAACCAACTTCATGCGAATCTACTCGATACAGCTCCACGACTGGCAACTTTTCGCGGTGTGAAAATGTCCATGGACTCATTGATATTAGCAAAACGTGGTTTTTATAAAAACAGTTTTGAGAAACGATCAGTGTGCTGCGTATTTTGTGAAAAAAGTTTCGATACTAGTTCTTACAGTCTAGGAACCCATGATTGCATGGGATGGAGTGGAAATTGATACTTATTTCAGTTCGTGTTACTATCTTAAAAGATGAATAAATTTAATTTTGTCTCACCTTGTTATTATTCCTTTATCCTTCTAAACGTGACTCTGGGAGTGTATCTAGATCTGTATATTCAGCAGTTAGATTTCTGAAAGGAACAAATTTTGTGGTTAATACGTGTGATTTCCTCATGAAAAGTAACTACAGAAGGTTGAACATTATATATCATAATTACCTCGTTTAAAGGATGAGTCTTCAAGGTTGAAAATCGACGAACGAAAAATTCGATTGGAAAATGGTTACTTCTGCAAAGAGAGAGCCAGAAAAAAAAAAAATTAATTTGATGTATAAAATTAATAATCGTATTACCAGATATGAAACGTAATTTGAAGATACATCGAAATTCATAGGTACGTACCTTTGTTCTGACGATTGAGTGGTGTTCGAAATTAAAGATTCGTTGGGAAGTCCTGCAATGATCGGAAGGTCAAGGAGAAGTGGGGCAGTGGACACTGAGGGAGCCCCTGCTGCTTCACGTTACTCACTCCGATCTTGTTACTGAAAGGGGGATTCAGGTGACACGCCCGCGGTTCATCGCCGACGATTTTCTCTTCATAACTCACGGTGAATTATTTTTTCTTTTTCATTGAACAGCGGAAGCTCCTTCACGGTTCTGAGCTCCTGATACTATTCTTCTTTAAAACGTGTGTAGAAACGTTGGTCCACCGCCGAAAAATATTTGGAACGTTTGAAAAACTCAATACTCGTGTTCAAATCATCGTTAGCTTCGAAATGAATCCAAACTCGAAGGTGCTACGTTAAACCAATAGCCTAATTGTTGGTCCACCCCCAAAAATGATAATTTGGGATGTTTATTGTATCATATTCGGTATCTCCCAATCAATGCCTTTTGAATGAGCCCAAACTCGAAGATCCCACGTTGAACCAATTGCCTAAATGTTGGCCCACCCCCAAAAAATAAAAATTTGTGGCGTTTAATTTATCTTTATCGTATTTGTACTCGCCCAATCAATAACTTTCGAATGAGCCCAAACTGGAACATCCCACGTTGGAGCAATTGCCTAAATGTTGGCCAACCCCCAAAAATCAAATATTTTAGGTATTTATTTTATCATATTTGTACTCACCGAATCAATAGCTTTAAAATGAGCCCAAACGCGAAGGTTCTACGTTGACTTAATTGCCCAACTTTAGGCCCACCCCCAAAAACTAATTTAGAGTTTTGCCCCCACCTCTATCCTCAATATGATGTGACGTCAGAGATGACAGGTTGTTGGATTGATAACCAGATTGACCGTTACCAAGAGGTCCAAGGGTGGGGGGAGAGAAATAAGGAGGGAACTCAAATTTGAATTTTTAGCGGGAAACCCCCACCACTATTTTCCATAACCTGACAACACTAACGTAGATGGGTGTGGAAGGTGGTGGGTGACCTCACCATGACGTCAACATGACGTGACGTCAGCAAGATGGCCGACTTCTGACCAGCTGAATCTCAGGTTAACTATAAGGAGGGAACTCAAATTTGAATTTTTAGCGGGAAACCCCCACCACTGTTTTCCATAACCTGACAACACTAATGTAGATGGGTGTGGAAGGTGGTGACCTCACCATGACGTCAACATGACATGACGTCAGCAAGATGGCCGACCTCTCACCAGCTGATTTGAGGTTAACTATACTCATAATTTGATTGAAGAAGAGGCGGGAATTTTAAATTTAGGCGGGGGAAAAATACGTTAGCAAGATGGCCGACCTCTTACCAGCTGATATGAGGTTAGCTATACGTTTAATTCGATTGAAAAAAGGGCGGGCATTTCAAATTTAGGCGGGGATAAGAACAAGTGGCAACACTGATATCTAAAAGGCTGTGGAAAGTGACCTCAACATTACGTCACCATGACGTCACCATGACGTCAACACCTGACGTCATCAAGGTCACCTCTTATCAGTCAGCTGATGATAGGCAGAACTCCCATTTTTACACTACTATAAACCTTCTTTCCTATCTGAACCAGATGGAAACTGAAGAAGTATGCTACTGTGAAAGTTTTTTGTTGGTCAATCCATGTACTATGGCATTGATTCGATAGTTAATTGATTCATGGTTAATTTAGACCATTAACCTGCTGGCAATCATTGCTAAGAATTGGCAGAGGTTGGAAAATGTCTGTACGACAAGAGTTGATCATGGGAGAGAGCACCTTTAATCCGAGAGAGTTCGTATAGGAACCATCCATACCATGTCGATTCACACAATCTTAAATGATTTCATCGACAGTGGATGCAAACTGTAAAATTTGGATTGTTTTGTGAATTTCAAGCTGCCATGTGAGCGGTGAAATTGGTAGAGGACCATTTCGGGAGGTCAGCATTACGTCTAATAATTACATCGGAATAACATACAAACAAGAAAACTGAATGTTTGTTGGAGGGATTTTAAATTTGATGATACACAGAGCTTACTATTGATCAGAATATGATTCAATTTGAAATTGAACTTTTCGAACTCCAACTCACTCAGTCCTTGCCGAATCATGAAAACCGGTATTTTCATTACTAGAGGTTTTCCCTTAACAAGTATTAGTGGACTCTATGCAGACTAGACACCTTAAGTATCCGATACCTACTACAATTATACTAAAATGAAATGAGATTGGAATTTTATTTTTGTTGGTTGAGTACAGGAACGATAAAAAACAAAACATGACCCTCAATCAAAACATATTTTCATTCAAAAAATAGGTAAGTATTTGAAGAATTTGGAAAGTTTTTCTACCATTGACACTAAGTTCATTGAATTACGAAACTACTCTACAACTTATAACACAGAAGAATTGCGGTTGTCAAACAATTTATCTTGAATTTCACATTGAAAGTTTATGCAGCAGATGTTGAGCCTGGTTGTTCTAACGACCATTCGAAAGGAGTGACAGGCTCTAGGCTGACAGCCAACTTGTCACTGACTTTCGAGAGCCAACTCGTGAGCG
>JAVIWC010003290.1:0-107079 GCA_031894815.1 Creontiades dilutus | reverse complement strand
TTCACGACCCCCGGATCAATAGTAGTCTCTGCGCATGCGCAAACGTGAAATCCTTGTTACGCGCAAACGTTTCATGACCCCCGGATCAATAGTAGCCTCTGCGCATGCGCAAACGTGAAATCTTTGTTACGCGCATAACTGCGGGAGTTCTCGACCAATTTCGACATTTTCAGGGATTGTGCGGGTTAGGGGTCCCCTTATAGGTTTCATGACCCCGGATCAATAGTAGCCTCTGCGCATGCGCAAACGTGAAATCATTGTTACGCGCATAACTGCGGGAGTTCTCGACCAATTTCAATGAAATTTTCAGGGATTGTGCGGGTTAGGGGTCCCCTATAGGTTTCATGACCCCCGGATCAATGGTAGCCTCTGCGCATGCGCAAACGTGAAATCTTTGTTACGGGCATAACTTCGGGAGTTCTTGACCAATTTCGATGAAATTTTCAGGGATTGTGCGGGTTAGGGTATAGATGGTCCCCTATGAGTTTCATGACCCCCGGATCAATAGCAGCCTCTGCGCATGCACAAACGTGAAATCCTTGCCACAAGCATAACACCGGGAGTTCTTGACCGATTTCGATGAAATTTTCAGGGATTGTTCGGACTTATTAGGTATACTTTATAGTTTGTTCAATAGTTGAACATGCCTACCTTTATTTTCTCAAGTTACGCTCCTGCATAACAATAAATTTACCCTAATTCAACATTTACTTCGCCTAATTGAACGAAGTTCTTTAGTCAATAATAATTTTCAATGATCTATACAGTCATCTTATGGATACGAGGAAGCTATGTGCCACACCCACTTTTTGCGTTTTCAATTTACCCAGTTTACCTGTTAATAATCATGATAATCAGCATTCCTCTGCTAATCCACCTGCATGATAATCAGTGACACGATAAGTGATTATTTTCACGTATATGTACGAAATCCCGCTAGAATACGCTCGAAACCACCATTGCCCTCTTCACAGGGAAGTCTCCTGAAGGCGATGACGGTTTCGAGCGCATTCTAGCGGCATTTCGTCTATCCACGTCGTACAGTAAACTAAAAATCCACTAAAATAAACTCTGCTGGGAAAGTGAAAAGGAACATTACATTCCACTATAATATACTCTTCTGGGGAAGTAAAAAGGGACATTACTTTCCACTAAAATAAACTCTGCTGAGAGAGTAAAAATGGACATTACTTTCCACTATAATAAACTCTGCTGGGAAATTATAAATGGACATTACTTTCCACCATAATGAACTCCGCTGGGAAAGTAAAAAAATACATTACTTTCCACTATAAAACTCCGCTGGGAAAGTAAAAAAGGGAATTAGTTTCCACCATAATGAACTCCACTGGGAAAGTAAAAAAAGACATTACTTTCCACTGTAAAACTCCGTTGGGAAAGTAAAAAAGGGAATTACTTTCCACCATAATGAACTCCACTGGGAAAGTAAAAAAAGACATTACTTTCCACTGTAAAACTCCGTTGGGAAAGTAAAAAAGGGAATTACTTTCCACCATAATGAACTCCACTGGGAAAGTAAAAAAAGACATTACTTTCCACTATAAAACTCCGCTGGGAAAGTAAAAAAGGGAATTACTTTCCATTATAATGAGCTCCGCTGGGAAAGTAAAAAAATACATTACTTTCCACTATAAAACTCCTCCGGGAAAGTAAAAAAAGGAATTACTTTCCACAATAATCAACTCCGCTGGGAAAGTAAATATGGACATTACTTTCCACTATAAAACTCTGCTCTGAAAGTAAAAATGGACACTACTTTCCACCATAAAACTCCGCTGGGAAAGTAAAAAAAGGGAATTACTTTCCACTATAATGAACTCCGCTGGGAAAGTAAAAAAAGGACATTACTTTCCACTATAAAACTCCGCTGGGAAAGTAAAAAAAGGAATTACTTTCCACTAATAAAACTCCGCTGGGAAAGTAAAAAAGAATTACTTTCCACTATAATGAACTCCGCTGGGAAAGTAAAAAAAGGACATTACTTTCCACTATAAAACTCCGCTGGGAAAGTAAAAAAAGGGAATTACTTTCCTCAATAATGAACTCCACTGGTAAAGTAAAAAAAGACA
This sequence comes from Creontiades dilutus, assembly GCA_031894815.1. Classification (NCBI taxonomy): domain Eukaryota; kingdom Metazoa; phylum Arthropoda; class Insecta; order Hemiptera; family Miridae; genus Creontiades; species Creontiades dilutus. The sequence continues at coordinate 104,989 of JAVIWC010003290.1, read as the reverse complement.
TTACTTTCCACTATAAAACTCCGCTGGGAAAGTAAAAAAGGGAATTACATTCCACCATAATGAACTCCACTGGGAAAGTAAAAAAAGACATTACTTTCCACTATAAAACTCCGCTGGGAAAGTAAAAAAGGAATTACTTTCCACTATAAAACTCCGCTGGGAAAGTAAAAAAAGGACATTACTTTCCACTTTATAACTCTGCTGTGAAAGTAAAAATGGACATTACTTGCCATTATAATGAACTCCGCTGGGAAAGTAAAAAAGGGAATTACTTTCCACCATAATGAACTCCACTGGGAAAGTAAAAAAAGACATTACTTTCCAGTATAAAACTCCGTTGGGAAAGTAAAAAAGGGAATTACTTTCCACCATAATGAACTCCACTGGGAAAGTAAAAAAAGACATTACTTTCCACTATAAAACTCCGCGGGGAAAGTAAAAAAAGACATTACTTACCACTATATAACTCAACTGGGAAAGTAAAAAAAGACATTACTTTCCACTATAAAACTCCGCTGGGAAAGTAAAAAAGGACATTACTTTCCACTATAAAACTGGGGAAAGTAAAAAAAATACTTTCCACTATAATGAACTCCACTGGGAAAGTAAAAAAGGGAATTACTTTCCACCATAATGAACTCCACTGGGAAAGTAAAAAAAGACATTACTTTCCACTATAACACTCCGCTGGGAAAGTAAAAAAGGGAATTACTTTCCACCATAATGAACTCCGCTGGGAAAGTAAAAAAAGACATTACTTTCCACTATAAAACTCCGCTGGGAAAGTAAAAAAGGGAATTACTTTCCACTATAAAACTCCGCTGGGAAAGTAAAAAAATACATTACTTTCCACTATAAAACTCCGCTGGGAAAGAAAAAAAGGGAATTACTTTCCACAATATTGAACTCCACTGGGAAAGTAAAAAAAGACATTACTTTCCACTATAAAACTCCGCTGGGAAAGTAAAAAAGGGAACTACTTTCCATTATAATGAGCTCCGCTGGGAAAGTAAAAAAATACATTACTTTCCACCATAATGAACTCCACTGGGAAAGTAAAAAAAGACATTACTTTCCACTATAAAACTCCTTTGGGAAAGTAAAGAAGGGAATTACTTTCCACCATAATGAACTCCACTGGGAAAGTAAAAAAAAAGGGACATTACTTTCCACTATAAAACTCCGCTGGGAAAGTAAAAAAAGGACATTACTTTCCACTATAATGAACTCCGCTGGGAAAGTAAAAAAAGGACATTACTTTCCACTATAATAACTCCGCTGGGAAAGTAAAAAAAGACATTACTTTCCACTATAATGAACTCCGCTGGGAAAGTAAAAAAAGGACATTACTTTCCACTTTATAACTCCGCTGGGAAAGTAAAAAAGGACATTACTTTCCACTATAAAACTCCACTGGGAAAGTAAAAAAACATTACTTTCCACTATAAAACTCCACTGGGAAAGTAAAAAAGGGAATTAGTTGCCACAATAATGAACTCCGCTGGGAAAGTAAAAAAATGCATTACTTTCCACTATAAAACTCCGCTGGGAAAGTAAAAAAGGGAATTCGTTTCCACCATAATGAACTCCACTGGGAAAGTAAAAAAAGACATTACTTTCCACTATAAAACTCCGCTGGGAAAGTAAAAAAGGGAATTACTTTCCACCATAATGAACTCCACTGGGAAAGTAAAAAAAGACATTACTTTCCACTATAAAACTCCGCTGGGAAAGTAAAAAAGGGAATTACTTTCCACCATAATGAACTCCACTGGGAAAGTAAAAAAAGACATTACTTTCCACTATAAAACTCCGCTGGGAAAGTAAAAAAAGGAATTACTTTCCACAATAATGAACTCCGCTGGGAAAGTAAAAAAAGACATTACTTTCCACTATAAAATTCCGCTGGAAAAGTAAAAAAAGGAATTACTTTCCACCATAATGAACTCCACTGGGAAAGTAAAAAAAGACATTACTTTCCACTATACAACTCCGCTGGGAAAGTAAAAAAGGGAATTACTTTCCACTATAATGAACTCCGCTGGGAAAGTAAAAAAAGACATTACTTTCCACTATAAAACTCCGCTGGGAAAGTAAAAAAGGAATTACTTTCCACTATAAACTCCGCTGGGAAAGTAAAAAAGACATTACTTTCCACTATAAAACTCCGCTGGGAAAGTAAAAAATGAGGACATTACTTTCCACTATAAAACTCCGCTGGGAAAGTAAAAAAGGGAATTACTTTCCACCATAATGAACTCCACTGGGAAAGTAAAAAAAGACATTACTTTCCACTATAAAACTCCGCTGGGAAAGTAAAAAAGGAATTACTTTCCACTATAATGAACTCCACTGGGAAAGTAAAAAAAGACATTACTTTCCACTATAAAACTCCGCTGGGAAAGTAAAAAAGGGAATTACTTTCCACCATAATCAACTCCGCTGGGAAAGTAAAAAAAGACATTACTTTCCACTATAAAAACTCCGCTGGGAAAGTAAAAAAGGGAATTACTTTCCACTATAAAACTCCACTCCGCTGGGAAAGTAAAAAATTACTTTCCACATAAACTACTTTCCACTATAAAACTCCGCTGGGAAAGTAAAAAAGGGAATTACTTTCCATTATAATGAGCTCCGCTGGGAAAGTAAAAAAATACATTACTTTCCACTATAATGAACTCCGCTGGGAAAGTAAAAAAAGGAATTACTTTCCATTATAATGAGCTCCGCTGGGAAAGTAAAAAAAGGAATTACTTTCCACCATAATGAACTCCACTGGGAAAGTAAAAAAAGACATTACTTTCCACTATAAAACTCCGTTGGGAAAGTAAAAAAGGGAATTACTTTCCACCATAATGAACTCCACTGGGAAAGTAAAAAAAGACATTACTTTCCACTATAAAACTCCGCTGGGAAAGTAAAAAAGGGAATTACTTTCCACAATAATGAACTCCGCTGGGAAAGTAAAAAAATACATTACTTTCCACTATAAAACTCAGCTGTGAAAGTAAAAATGGACATTACTTTCCACTATAATAAACTCAGCTGGAAAAGTAAAAAGAAAAATTGCTCTCTCAACAAGTTATGAGCGCATTCTAGCGGTATTTAGTTCAACCAACATTACGACGTGGTTAGACAAATTGAAGCTAGAATGCGCTCAAAAACTGTTGGTAAAGTAGAATGAACATTACTTTCCATTATAGTAGACTCTGCTGGGAAAGTAAAAAGAAATTACTCTCTCAACAGGTTGTGAGCGCATTCTTGCGGGATTTAGTTTAACCAACATTACTACGTGGTTCAACAAATTGCCGCTAGAACGCGCTCATAACCTGTTGGGAGTAATAACTTGTTCAGTTATTTCTTTTTTACTTTCCCAGCAGAGTTTATTATAATGGAAAGTAATGTTCATTAATACTTTCCTAACGATTCTCCAGTGCATTCTAGCGGCAATTTGTCTAACCACGTCGTAGTGTTGGTTGGACTGAATCCCGCTAGAACGCGCTCATAACTAGTTGAAAGTTATTCTTTTTACTTTCCCAGCAGAGTTCATTATAATGGAAAGTAGTGTTCATTTATACTTTCCTAACGGTTTTCCAGTGCATTCTAGCGGCGATTTGTCTAACCACGTCGTGATGTTGGTTGAACTAAATGACGCTAGAACGCGCTCATAACTTGTTGAGTTATTTAATTTTTACTTTCCCAGCAGAGTCTATTATAATGGAAAGTAACGTTCTTTTATACTTTCCTAACGGTTTTCCAGTGCATTCTAGCGGCGATTTGTCTAACCACGTCGTGATGTTGGTTGAACTAAATGACGCTAGAACGCGCTCATAACTTGTTGAGTTATTTAATTTTTACTTTCCCAGCAGAGTCTATTATAATGGAAAGTAACGTTCTTTTATCCTTTCCTAACGGTTTTCCAGTGCATTCTAGCGGCGATTCGTCTAACCACGTCGTGATGTTGGTTGAACTAAATGACGCTAGAACGCGCTCATAACTTGTTGAGTTATTTCCTTTTTACTTTCCCAGCAGAGTCCATTATAATGGAAAGTAACGTTCTTTTATACTTTCCTAACGGTTTTCCAGTGCATTCTAGCGGCGATTCGTCTAACCACGTCGTGATGTTGGTTGAACTAAATGACGCTAGAACGTTCATAATAGTTGTTGAGTTATTTTCTTTTTACTTTCCCAGCAGAGTTTATTCTAATGGAAAGTAATGTTCATTAATACTTTCCCAGCAGAGTTTTATAGTGGGAAGTAATGTCTTCTTTTACTTTCCCAGCAGAGTTTATTATAATGGAAAGTAATGTCATTTTTACTTTCCCAGCAGAGTTTTATAGTGGAAAGTAATGTCTTTTTATACTTCCCCAGCGGAGTTTATTATAATGGAAACTAATGAGTATATTTACTTTCACAGCAGAGTTTGTTATAATGGAAAGTAATGAGTATATTTCCCAGCAGAGTTTATTATGGGAAAGTAATGTCCATTTTTACTTTCCCAGCAGAGCTTATTATAATGGAAAGTAATGTCCATCTTTACTTTCACAGCAGAGTTTTATAGTGGAAAGTAATGGACTTTCCCAGCGGAGTAATGTCCATTTATTATAATGGAAAGTAATGTCCATTTTTTTACTTTCCCAGCAGAGTTTATCATAATGGAAAGTAATGTCTATTTTTACTTTCCCAGCAGAGTTTATTATAATGGAAAGTAATGTCCATTTTTACTTTCCCAGCAGAGTTATACGATGGAAAGTAATTCCTTTTTTTTACTTTCCCAGCAGAGTTTATTATAATGGAAAGTAATGTCCATTTTTACTTTCCCAGCAGAGTTTATTATATAATGGAAAGTAATGTCCTTTCCCAGCAGAGTTTATTATAATGGAAAGTAATGTCCATTTTTTACTTTCCCAGCAGAGTTTATTATAATGGAAAGTAATGGAAAGTATTTTTTTTTACTTTCCCAGCAGAGTTTATCATAATGGAAAGTAATGTCTATTTTTACTTTCACAGCAGAGTTTTATAGTGGAAAGTAATGTCTTTTTTTACTTTCCCAGCGGAGTTCGTTATGGTGGAAAGTAATTCCCTTTTTTTACTTTCCCAGCAGAGTTTATCATAATGGAAAGTAATGTCCATTTTCACTTTCCCAGCAGAGTTTATTATAATGGAAAGTAATGAGCAATCTCCCTTCCCCAGCAGAGTTTATTATAATGGAAAGTAATGTCCATTTTTTTTCACTTTCCCAGCAGAGTTTATTATAATGGAAAGTAATGTCCATTTTTTACTTTCCCAGCAGAGTTTATTATAATGGAAAGTAATGTCCATTTTTTACTTTCCCAGCAGAGTTTATTATAATGGAAAGTAATGTGGAAAGTAATGTCTTTTTTTACTTTCCCAGCAGAGTTCATTATAAAAGTAATGTCCCTTTTTTTACTTTCCCAGCAGAGTTTTATAATGGAAAGTAATGTCCATTTTTTACTTTCCCAGCAGAGTTTATTATAATGGAAAGTAATGAGTATTTTTGCTTTCCCAGCAGAGTTCATTATGGTGGAAAGTAATTCCCTTTTTTACTTTCACAGCAGAGTTTTATAGTGGAAAGTAATGTCTTTTTTTACTTTCCCAGCAGAGTTTATTATAATGGAAAGTAATGTCCTTTTTTTACTTTCCCAGCAGAGTTTATTATAATGGAAAGTAATGTCCATTTTTTTACTTTCCCAGCAGAGTTTATTATAATGGAAAGTAATGTCCATTTTTTACTTTCCCAGCAGAGTTTATTATAATGGAAAGTAATGTCTTTTTTACTTTCCCAGCAGAGTTTTTATAGTGGAAAGTAATGTCCATTTTTTACTTTCCCAGCAGAGTTTATTATAATGGAAAGTAATGTCCATTTTTTACTTTCCCAGCAGAGTTTATTATAATGGAAAGTAATGTCCATTTTTTTACTTTCCCAGCAGAGTTTATCATAATGGAAAGTAATGTCCATTTTCACTTTCCGAGCAGGGTTTATTATAATGGAAAGTAATGTCTATTTTTACTTTCAGCAGAGTTTTATAGTGGAAAGAGTTTTTATAATGGAAAGTAATGTCTTTTTTGGAAAGTAATGTCCATTTTTTTACTTTCCCAGCAGAGTTTTATTATAATGGAAAGTAATGTCCATTTTTACTTTCCCAGCAGAGTTTATTATAATGGAAAGTAATGTCCATTTTTTACTTTCCCAGCAGAGTTTATTATAATGGAAAGTAATGTCCATTTTTACTTTCCCAGCAGAGTTTATTATAATGGAAAGTAATGTCCATTTTTTTTTGCTTTCCCAGCAGAGTTTATTATAGTGGAAAGTAATGTCCATTTTTTACTTTCCCAGCAGAGTTTATTATAATGGAAAGTAATGTCCATTTTTTTACTTTCCCAGCAGAGTTTATTATAATGGAAAGTAATGTCCATTTTTACTTTCCCAGCAGAGTTTATTATAATGGAAAGTAATGTCCATTTTTACTTTCCCAGCAGAGTTTATTATAATGGAAAGTAATGTCCATTTTTTACTTTCCCAGCAGAGTTTATTATAGTGGAAAGTAATGTCCATTTTTACTTTCCCAGCAGAGTTTATTATAATGGAAAGTAATGTCCATTTTTTTACTTTCCCAGCAGAGTTTATTATAATGGAAAGTAATGTCCTTTTTGCTTTCCCAGCAGAGTTTATTATAGTGGAAAGTAATGTCCATTTTAACTTTCACAGCAGAGTTTATCATAATGGAAAGTAATGTCCATTTTCCCTTTCCCAGCAGAGTTTATTATAATGGAAAGTAATGTCCATTTTCACTTTCCCTGCAGAGTTCATTATAGTGGAAAGTAATGTCTATTTTTACTTTCACAGCAGAGTTTTATAGTGGAAAGTAATGTCTTTTTTTACTTTCCCAGCAGAGTTCATTATGGTGGAAAGTAATGTCCCTTTTTTTACTTTCCCAGCAGAGTTTATCATAATGGAAAGTAATGTCCATTTTCTCTTTCCCAGCAGAGTTTATTATAATGGAAAGCAGAGTTTATTATAATGGAAAGGAGTTCATTATAGTGGAAAGTAATGTCTATTTATACTTTCCCAGCGGAGTTTTATAGTGGAAAGTAATGTCTTTTTTTACTTTCCCAGCGGAGTTCATTATGGTGGAAAGTAATTCCTTTTTTACTTTCCCAGCAGAGTTTATTATAATGGAAAGTAATGTCCATTTTATTATAATGGAAAGTAATGTACTTTCCCAGCAGAGTTTATTATAATGGAAAGTAATGTCTTTCCCAGCAGAGTTTTTTTAATGTCTTTCCCAGCAGAGTTCATTATAGTGGAAAGTAATGTCTTTTTTTACTTTCCCAGCAGAGTTTTATAGTGGAAAGTAATGTCCATTTTCACTTTCCCAGCAGTGGGAAAGTAATTCCCTTTTTTTACTTTCCCAGCAGATTTTATCATAATGGAAAGTAATGTCCATTTTCACTTTCCCAGCAGAGTTTATTATAATGGAAAGTAATGTCCATTTTTGCTTTCCCAGCAGAGTTCATTATAATGGAAAGTAATTTCCCAGCAGAGTCCTCCATTTTTACTTTCCAGCAGAGTTTTATAGTGGAAAGTAATGTCTTTTTTTACTTTCCCAGCAGAGTTCATTATGGTGGAAAGTAATTCCCTTTTTTTTTGGAAAGTACTTTCCTTTCAGCAGAGTTTATCATAAGCAGAGTGGAAAGTAATGTCCATTTTCCTTTCCCAGCAGAGTTTATTATAATGGAAAGTAATGAGTATTTTTGCTTTCCCTGCAGAGTTCATTATAGTGGAAAGTAATGTCTTTTTTTACTTTCCCAGCGGAGTTCATTATGGTGGAAAGTAATTCCCTTTTTTTACTTTCCCAGCAGAGTTTATCATAATGGAAAGTAATGTCCATTTTCACTTTCCCAGCAGAGTTTATTATAATGGAAAGTAATGAGTATTTTTGCTTTCCCAGCAGAGTTCATTGTAGTGGAAAGTAATGTCCATTTTTACTTTCACAGCAGAGTTTTATAGTGGAAAGTAATGTCTTTTTTTTACTTTCCCAGTGGAGTTCATTATGGAGGAAAGTAATTCCCTTTTTTTTTACTTTCCCAGCATAGTTTATTATAATGGAAAGTAATTTCCATTTTTACTTTCCCAGCAGAGTTTTTGAGCGCATTCTAGCGGCAATTTGTCTAAATCAAAATTCAAATCATCCATTTCGCAAATTGTTAGCGCTCAAAACCTGTTGAGCTGGAAATTGTTGAAAAAAGCAGGTCAACAAACCATGTACAACTTGATTTAAGAGAAAATTTCATGGAAAGAAAATTTTAAAAAATTCAACGTTTTTTTTAACGGTACTATTCTAATTTAATTTATTCAGCAGATTAATGAAGTTATGGCCACTTCAATGAAGTACGGTCGAAAATGAGAAACATTTGTTATTGAATCGATCCCTGTAGTTTCATCGTTTTTATAATGAACAGCCTGTATATTCTGACTTGCGTGAAAAGGTTTAGCCACCAGTACCTGAGCTCTTACATCGTATACATCAAAAATAAATTATACCAAAACAATATTGCATCGCCTCTTCGTAACAACCATTTAGTGCTAACAGATTTACTCAAAGAGTATGTTTAGTTCCTTTTACTATGAGCTTTGGCTAACATGGAACCTATGTTTCTTCCGGATTTCCTGTGGTTATTGACCACTCGGTTTGTATCGGTCGTTTTGATTTTCGCAAAATCGAGGCCAACTCGCTTCGCAATTGAGCCCATTTGATCCTCCTTGATCATATCAATCAGTGACAGTCCTTTTTTGAAATTCAAGCAGCTGGCCATGGCTTTCAACGTGGCGTCAACTTCTAGGGCCAACTGCGCCGAAATCGTTCGCAATTTCACTTTCTCCGCTTGAACCATCTTCACGTGATCGAGCTCTTTGATGGAAATCTCGCTCATCTTCTTAGCGAACATTACAATCGACTTATCCCGTGTTTCACATTTGCTTGTGTTCTTCTCAGTTTCGATGCAGCTCCACATTTTATCGATAATGCGAATAGCTTCTGCCAAAATCACGAAAATATCATTGGTGTAGTACAAAAACTGTTTGGGCGTCGTGATCTGCATATCAAGGATTATCTGCCTCATCTCGGCCAACGATTTCTTTTTAGACCTGAAACCAGGGATGGATTTTCTACATTCGGAACAATCTCCCTTCTTGTACACGAAACCACCTGAAATCAATTAAATGAGTTAGTCCAGCCTTTCCTCGCTACTATTGAATGATATTGAGACTTCAGTCTTTTGATAGAGGGAAAACAATTTGATAATAACAAAAAATACAACTTTAATTATAATACAACCAGAAGAATATGAGCACCTGCCAGGCGGAATGTTGGGACATTTTCAGTTTGAGTTGGGGCAGGAATTTACAATCTGAGGCAGGAACAATCTGAGAGCTCCAAGAAAACCAAACATGAAGCACAGTTGGTTCTTTGTGTGAGCATCTACTCAAATATGGGGAAGGCTCGAGAACTGAAGGTTCAGTGCACGGGATCGGATATTGTATTATTTTGTATTTATCGTGTTTTTGTTTCCAGGTTGTTTTAAATGAGGAGCTTAAACAAGAAATAGACAAGTTGAAATTTGTATTTGGCGAAGAAAAGTGCCGGTGTTTCCCCTGGAGACCTTTGTGCACTCTCAGTGTTTTGGTGGTGTAAGCCCCCCTTACCTAGGGATCCTGGGGTCACCTGAACTCCTTTAGCAATTAAAGAGATGTTTGAGATTCTAACTGATAGCTGACCTATCCTGGCCAAGATCCCTGTAGGGGAACCACAAGGAATCCACTAACTTGCAGCAGGGAAGTCAGGGTAAAGCAATGAGAACTCACCGTTCTTGAAACGCACATAGGATGAGATACTACCGCACATCTACAATTCAACCTAAGAGCAAAACAACAAAGACAGAAAAATAAGGACCTCTTAAAAACTAGGAGACACAGTTTACCCCCCTGTTCGGGTGCAACTACTGAATAGTAATGTAGTATTAGTTCCCTTCTCAAGGGATAGTTCACAATTACAAAAGGGCCGTGAGGCGGCTTTGACGGTCCAGTGTGCTTGATAGTTGTACAGTAAACTAAGCATTCACAGATCCTGAGGGGATATAATTAAGTGCCTGGCTGGCAAGCTTAACTCCAATGCAGCAGGGTAGATACAAGATTCTTAGTACATTACCATAACGGGAGTGCACAAGTTCTAGTTGTTCTTTACACAGGAAATGTGGTCGCTTTAATGGGGAGGAATAAGAGCCATTAACTCTGGAGAACTTCACGACTTCTACAGTGTGTTCCAACGCTACTAACTGAACACACTTCAAGTTCACAAGAGATTTCTCAGACAGTTCACCCCTGATCATAAAAGATCCCCAACTCTGGTAACAAATGGACGACTTCTCACAAGTTTAAAAAGGTCTCGAACATTCCATTCCTGGAAATGGAAACCACCAGAAACTGCATCAAAGTGACCAACTCCCCCAACTCATGGCCGCTTACTTGCCAGAAGACCCGATGGATCCAAAATCAAGCAGGGAGGCTTACAGTGGAGCTGCCACGGCCAAGAACATTCTATATGAGTATATTGTCACAGAGCTGCTGGAAGGGAGTCTTGCCGACTCAGCACTTCCTGCTGAGCCAGGAGCTTGACCCTCCAGGGGAGTTCAGTTCAGTTCTCCACGTGTGCGGCCCAACAACCAAGCCGGTCGGTCCGATTCCTATTCCCGTTTTTCCTTTTGCTTCCGAGTCTACCAAGGTAGCAGAAGCATTGTTTTCACTTTCGGAATGTGAAAATTTTTTTTGTCTTAAAATCAAAAATTCCACTCGTATTTTGCGTTTTAGACCTTTCTGGACAATTTTGGTTCCGTGTCTGTCTGTGTGTCTGTCTGTCTGTCAGCAAATCCTTGTTACGGGCAAAACTACACGAAGTTATAGTCCGATTTTGATAACATTTTCAGGGATTGTGCGGGTTGGGGTGTAGATGGTCCCCTATAGGTTTCATGACCCCCGAATCAATAGTATCCTCTGCGCATGCGCAAACGTGAAATCCTTATTACGCACATAACTCCGGGAGTTCTTGACCAATTTCGATGAAATTTTCAGGGATTGTTCGGTTTGATGTGTAGATGATCCCCTATAAGTTTCATGGTCCCCGGATCAATAGTAGCCTCTGCGCATCTGCAAACGTGAAATCCTTGTTACATGCATAACTCCGGGAGTTCATGACTGATTTTGATGAAATTTTCAGGGATTATTCGGACTGATGTAAAGATGGTCCTCGTGAGTAATAGAGAGAAAATAAAGTTTTAGCCTCGAGCTTCGATCGAACCATAATGAACCATCATTGAACGATGTATACATTTTATGTCAATTTTTATTATTAGGTATATTTTATAGTTTGTTCAGTAGTTGAACATGCCTACCTTTATTTTCTCAAGTTATGCTCCTGCATAACAATAAATTTACCCTAATTCAATATTTACATCGCCTAATTGAACGAACTTCTTTAGTCAATAATAATTGTCAATGATCTATACAGTCATGTTATGGATACGAGGAAGCTATGTGCCACACCCACTTGGCAGACGTTTTTAATATTATTTCTAGTAAGATGGGTTTGCCGAATTCTGTGGCCTTTTCCAGGGGTGCCCACCCCCCCAAGCTTTATGACGCACCCCCCTCCAAAATGTTCATGACGCACCACCCCAAGCTTCATGACTGATAAGCACCCCTTATTTTATCCAAAATTAAAAGAATAGGTATGGAAAAAATAACGTGTACTTATATTTTTTGAGGTTCTTTACCTAGGATGTAGTTTATTTTTGAATGTGACACTAAACACTGTTTCAATCAACTTTACCCCTCCCCCTAAATTTTTTAGAACCCCCCCCCCCCCCCAAGAATTTTAATGACGCAGTCTGCGTCATAGCCCCCCACCTGCCTTTTCTATTCTCACTATTTCTGATGCAGAAAAGAAACAAATAGTGATCAACAAAAATATTGCTGCTAACCAATGTTGCAAGATGGTGAGAATTTGCGTTTGTAGGCTTGATGAGGGGTTTTTACTTTTACTGTGTAGGGAGCACTAGTGTGAACAAAGAAGTGTGAGCGAGATCGGTCTAGTAGAACATTAGAAATGAAAGCTTGGTTAATTTTCATCTTGTACATAAGCAGAGTGACCTTTGGTTTTTGTGGGCTGGGCTTAGCCAGCACGTGCCGTTGAAATTACTTTAAAATCGGATGAAAACTGCAAGAATAAAGCTTGTAAGAAGGATCTGCGGACACAGAGACGGATATAAAGTCGTACAGTCACACAGATACTAAAGGAAAAATTGGGATTTTCGATTTGGGAGAAATGATTTGTTGTCTCCTGAAAATGAAAACAAAGCTTTTGTTAACTATAGGTAGACTCAGAAGCAATCGTAGGTATTTAACTGTAAGTATAAAAAAACGTTAGTACATTTTGATAAATCTGATACTAAATAACATCCCCTCTTACGTATGCGTCAGTATGTATCCAGCAGCATAAAGATTTTCCTTTTCAAGGTGATCGATAGACAACCCAAGTGCACAAATTATATCCTTGGGAAAGGAGATCCTCTTGAGCAACATGTGATAGTCGTGATTCTTGCGATGACAGTGCCCATCAGATTTCCATTTCCCGGACAGTACATACCGTGGCCTCCGGCGCCCGTGCTCCACGACGGCCCGAGGGACTCGCCCGCAGATGTAGTGAGTTTCGGATTCAGAAGTGTGGATGACCCTCCGAAACACTATTTCAACGACTACGGGGATGAAATAATTTTGAACACTACCGCTATCGACTGCAGAGTGAAAAAAGTAAGATTGTTGATTTGGTCGGTGTAAATCTTTTATTTTGAGTGATTTTCAGATTTTCGTATTTGGTGTTAAGCTCTATAAAATATGACTAAATTGATTTTGATTTATTATAAAAGTGACAACCTCCACTCAAAGTTGTTGGTTTACATTCCAAGATATTTTAAAAAGGCTGGTTTTTATATCCGTATTGGATACGGATCGTTGATTGCAAAAGGGAACTTGTCCATAAACCCAAATTTTACAGTAGGTACTAAAACGCTGTTAATCTGGAATGTAAGAGCTTAAAAAAATTGGATAAAATTACAACAAATACAATACTGCTGTACCTTAATGATCTCTGATTTTCATGTATTGTAAACGAATACTGCAAAGCCAGCAGCCATTTTTGTGTCTTGGACGTGTTCCCTTTTTCCACTCAATCTTCGTTTTTAATTTTGAGAGGGGTGCGTGCGTTCAAAAATGATATTTCGATATGGAATTTTAGTAAAAGACTTTATAGACGTCAAACTTGGCAAAGTGACTCACAGATTCTACACTTGACGAAAATATAACTTGAAATGATCAAACGCTGCAAATTCTTTTACTGCGGTTTATCATTTAATTGGCTTGCGTTCATGATTTGAATTTCTACTAAGCTTTGGAGTGTGCGTGTTCACAGGTGATAGAGTGATTATTGAATTTCAGGAGATATGCATAGAGAAGTGAAAATCGGTTCTCAACCAAAATACCTATTTGGATTGATCAGTTGATCATATTCGTGTACCTCCTGAAATTCAATAATCGCTCTATCACCTGTGAAACAGGCACTCCCCAAAGCTTAGTAGAAATTCAAATCATGAATGCAAGCCAAATGAATGAAATTGAATAATAAACCCCAGTGAAAGAATTTGCAGCGTTTTCCCTCTTTTCATGCATATCAGAATGCTTCAACCCATGTATCGGCTATAAACCCTTTTAGGAGTTCACTCCAGTATCCACATTCACTACATCACTAGGTTACTGCGATAAAAAAAAAGCTGTCGTTTTTATTTTGATCGCAATAACCTAGTGATGTAGTGAGTGAGGATGCAAATGTTGGCAGCATAAGATCATACCAAACATCGGGAATTGTTTGAGCTGCAGACCTGGGGAGGGGCTCATTCGATTCCTCATGGAAAGTTCTTCAAAAAATATTTGCCGCCTTGATTTATTTTGAGGTTTTTAGAGATTTTACAAAACTTTGACAACCATTAAAGGGCACTTTAAATTAAGTGAGGGAGCTGGCTAAAGAATTAGGGCGTTGTCGGACCAACATGGATTTTTCCTGAAAATTTCAGATTTTTTGCTCCAGCCGTTTGGGAGAAATCGTGCGTACGGCGGACGGACGGAAAAATGTTTATTGCAGATTCGGATTCTACACCCTTTGAAACGTAAACCATGAAATTTTCAGGGACGGTTACAAAATTGTTTTTCAGGAGCGATTACAATGGTATATTGTTGAATAATAAACCAAAAAAAGGAGCTGAAGACAAGTTTTTCAGGTTGAAAAATGCCAAAATCAACGAAAAAAAATGTTGTAAGAATACAAACTACCAGAACAATATCTAATAATCGTAAGCATATTTTGAGGAAGTATTGGGTTAATAATAAACTAGACAAAACATCAAAAACGAAGCATTTTCCACTGGGTCGGCCAGTGATAGATAGATCTCATTCCAAAAACAAGTTTTGGCTGATCCAAAAATGCACGATTCCAGATTCATCAAGTCCCTTATTTTGCCTGTGTTGATTGAGAACTTTTTTGTGTGCGTACTATCGTTGAGGGCAATTTCGGTTCTGGTGGGTAGCCTTCCCTAAGGCAAAAATGGTCAGAAACAAGTCTATCAATGTATTCGTAAGCTGCGAGAGCTCCAAAGCTGTCCGCTGACCACTGAAATTGATGATAGATCGAGATTAGACATTTTTTTCTGATCTTTAGACGGAAGCACGCGGGTTTCTATCGAAGCTGTTTGATGTAATAAGCTGGAAAGCATTTCTGATAGCTTTTGATCATAAACCTTTCCACGATCATTACTATAAATTTACCAGGAATGTTCGATGGGCGGACTTTGACAGAAATGTACCTACTCTTTGATAGTGATATAATCTATCGATCCTCTTGAGTTTTCATTCGATCAAACCAAAGCTGCGATCCCTGGGGAGGCACCCTAACTGGCAGAGTTGAAGTTATGGGATGGGGGTTGGTACACTCTTGCCAAGTTCATTCTGGCCTTCTGTTTTTGAGTGCAAGAAGGGAACATGTCAGGACGTGTTCCCTTTCTGCGCTTAGGCGAAAATTTATCCGCCTCATTTCACTGTTTAGACTTGAAGGGCATGGCCCCGCTCTTGTGCTAAAGATGTGTCTATCCTTTACAAACGAAATGCCTTCATAATCCCATATTCGATAAGAATGGACATGTTCCCTTTATGCAATCAGCGATTCATATGATAAACTTATCTATGTTCATTCAACAAACTGTGGAACATCATTCAAACGCTTCCATGAATATCATTTGCAGTCTATATTGCAAAAAATAAGCACTAGCTAAGTTTCATCATGGTAGATCGATTTAAGACGAAATTAACCTCAAGGTTTTGCTGGAGTAAAGTCATATAATTAAAGGGATTTATCGCTACTTTATCAAACCATTATTCCGTATATAAAGAAATTTATGAATTTTTGAGATTTTGTAATGTACATGTTTGAAATGACGGATGATAAATAACTATATATATGGCTGTATAAACAATTAATGCCAAATAAACAAATTTTAAAAAATCTCAAGGTTCCTTCAACTGATCAGTGTGTCCCCATAATTTGTAATTGACTTCAAGAATGACTTGTTCTTAATGTCGGAGTTATAGCAGTATTATTCCCAGTTGCGATGTCTGCTAGCTGATTTATGTTTGAGGGACATTAGATTCAATATGAAGAGTTGTGGAGTGGACCTTATGGTACATTCGCGGTTGTCTGAAACCGTGAAGTAATCTTCGAATATGAATTTAATTGTCAAGATAGGTAGTGGATGTTGATGTAGATGTGGACTGAAACTCGTTTTGGAAGCTTGTTGGCTTATTGCACTTTTCTGAGAGTTTTGCATTTAATCAAGGAGATTCCGCCGCTTGGTAAGCTGTTTGAAGCCCTTGTTCGATTTGAATATACCTAATTGGGATTCGTTCCCCGAAGAGTTCAAATCTACTAAATGTGAGTGCTAACCAACCAATATATGTTGGTGCATCTCCCATTTGGAAAAGAAGAAAAAAGTTATAGGTATCTTTACCATCAATATTAATTTTCCGCTCGTAGTGATAGAAAAACAAATCGTCTGACCGACAGGTAAACGTTGAAGACTGCGCCACTGAATTCGGCGTGTTGAGGAAGGAAATCCAAGAGAGGGCAACTTGTTTCCAACCTAAATTAACTCCCAACCACGAGGTAAGTCGCGTCAGCTTGATCGAATTAATGTGGAAATCGTTCGTTACTAACCAATATTTACAACGTTCTACAGTAATACCAAGTCCCCTATTTTTTGCACAGCTACATCAAAAGATCATTTTAAGTACCATGATTTGATGGAATTCCCACCTCTATTAACCCCTAAAGATCCAATTCTTGAACTCCCAATGTTTGATTGAAGTTGTCGTCAAATTCGCGAATCGGTAAGAATTGTATATTTTCGGGTAGATACTACAATGCGTTGAGTGGAAAAAGTTAGTTTGAGGAAATTTAAACTCGATCTTAACATTTTTACAGCTATGTGGAGGGCTCATCGGTTCTCCCGTTCTCATTGGAGAAAACATCCAAGGATTATTGGCCACACCGCTGAATTGTAAAATTCAAGGAGGTATGGATCACCGGCAGTTTTAAAATCATAAATATCTACAACTATATGCATCAAACTTGATTATGAACATTTTGGCAATAAATTTTCACTTTTAGGGTTAAGTGTTATTAACTAATTAGGTACCACGGATGTCACATGTTACTTAAGTTTAGCATTTATTCAAACGAAAAGAAAATAAGGAAAACTTGACAGCAGTCAGTAAGTTGTTGGCTTGATAAAAATGCCCTGTGCCCCAGAAATGTAAACATTGCAAATATTACACAAAGGTATTGTTGCTTCTACTAACTTTTATACTTTTTACTATTCGTTTTGTAGTGCTCTATTAGTTACTAGATACTTAATTAGTTACCTAGAAACATAGATGAATCATCTAGTAGAATCATTAGTAGAATAGGTAGAAATATATTTCACGAATAGAAAAACTTGCTGTAACTATATGGAAATCACGATTTCAAAAGAAACCCTTGAAAACAAAATTTCATTCCGATTGCATTAGCTGATTCGATTCCCACAATTCATGTGACGATTTTTATTGAGTTTGAACGCGTTCACGTTCACGTTGACGCTCGTTTTCTTCTATCAAAGTTAGCTTGAGCGGACTGTTGAACTTGGTGGTTTGAATTGGCTCATTTGATTTATTGTAGGGATGTTAATCAATAACGTTCTTAGACGCGTTAATGCTAAATAATTATTGTTAATTCGTACTTCGATTTCACTTTTTAGGATTGACTGAAAGTGATGCCTAAAATTCAGTCCCAACAAGAGCTCATTTGTAACTGTTGACGCCTCAGTTCCCAATATCGTAAACAAAACAAATAGGTAGCCATAAGTCTGATCATCGTCTGTCTAATAGCCTTGTCATCACCGTCATTCAACTATATCACTTTGATATCAATCCTATATCAAGTCAGTTTCTGGCACCTTCTGGTCAGGGTCGTTACCTTTCGGGTGCATTCTATTTGATCGAGCTCAATTGCGTTACCAAACACGTGGAACTTTTTCATCTGGATCTTCCCGTTTCAACGGATTTCCAAATTGCAGCCACGAATCCATTTTGGGTTGCCGACCTCCCGAAGACCACGTCTTCCGCTTTAAGGCGGACCCACATGAGCCTAGCCCCCACACGTCCGAGTGACGGAAGACACACGGATAGGAAGTAATCATGGGGAATCTTTCGAAGAAGTCCCCACTCCTCCGCATTGTCCCTCCGACACGAGCCCGCACCGTCTCAAACTACTTTTGTTTAGTTTTGCGCGGACGTGTCTCGGATAGCAATGGACCTGGAAAAGTTAATTGAGGAGGTTCGCAATCCCAGTGTTGTATGATCAGTCCACTGAAAAATATCGTAATTCGGAGTACAAGGAAAAGAGTATGGACAATTGTTTCAGCTCCAGTTTGTTGAAGGTGTAAGTTGACATTCTGGAGTATTCATAGAACGCAAATTGGATTGGGCAGCAGCGAAACAAATTCTCTTTCCGTGCTTCTTTTTTTCCAAGCAACGTGGACCCACATTTTTCTTCGGCGAGAATTTCGCTTCCAATTTATGTCCTCTTCTTCAAGCGCTAAGGTTTCATCCCTAACTCACTGTTTTTAAAATTCGCCAACATTACGACTTGAGCTTCAAATCGTGACTGACCGCGCTCGGTCCTGACTCGGAAGTGTGAGGCCTCCCTACTCCGTAACGTACACACGGCCGTGTCGCGGGTCGGGCTCGGTGCGGGCTCTGCTCGGGCATGTGGGGTCCAGCCTTTATACTCGACGTTTCGCATCTCCGGACATTTCGGCGGATTCGAATTCAACAAGATCGATTTCTTTATATTTTGTCCATTAAAGAAAAGGAACTTTCAATCTTCCTCACACTTCACGCATTCACGATCAACCAGAGCTTCGAACGAACTTAATTTATCCGAACTCTCAAGTGCGCGCGATCGATCATCCTTTTCTAGTTTTCTTTGTTTTGGCAAGCCAGTAGGTCACTTAAGTTTTCTTATTCAATGAACTTGATAGCTTTGCAAATTAATTTAAATTACAGTCCACTTGCGAATTATTACTAAAGTTGTTTTGTTTCACTTTAACCGAGCGTTTTAAAACATCGAGCTGAACAATCGGAAATTTGATCATTTTATATTTCTTCATTTACTTGACAGTAACTTTTGACCAAAGTTTCATCAAATTTGTTTAGTAGATCCGGATGGCGGACAGCTCACAGGTGATGGGCGGATTATTTATTTATTTTTAGTAAACTTGTGATTCTGTCTCTTGAAACGTAAAAAAACAACTTGTGATGGGGATAAATTGTATTTTTCTTGGTCGATTTCAAAGGTTCACTGTTGAATGAAAATTATAACAATGAACTTGGATCGGAGGGTATGGAGAACGGCTTGTATAAACCTTCGCATTAATGAGGTAGACTTCCTCAAACGTGTGCAGGCCGGCAACCCAACTTTTCTATGATTCCTAATATTTTGGGAAAGTAAAAGTGAAACCTATTTGCTACTCAAGTTACTAAGTACCGTACCGAAACAATATTCAATTACTTACAGTTTGAATCTCATTGTTTACAGGCGCTTGTGTGGTTTTGGACTTCGTGAAGCCTGTACAAGAATTGATCGAAAACTTCACGGGAAGCCTACAGCTCTACCATCAGAACTCGTTCAGCCCGAGGCTCTGGAGGGACGCAGACGTGCCGGATGGATTCGTAGCTTACGAAGACGGCGTGATCAGACAGGGGCCCATGCCACACGGTTCAGCTATCGAATCTACGGCATCTGTAGCATTGATTATTATAGCGCTTGTGAGCGCCACTTTTTACTGTCAGTATTTTCGTTTCTTTCCAAGCAGCACATTATAGCAGTCAGTGCAGAGTTGAAAACAGCTCCTTAGCCGCTCTTCCGATTTTCTCCTTCGACCTCCGTCATATTCAACGCAGAGCCTACCAAAACATAGGTTTCTAGCGTTGTTTTGAAGTTTTTTTCCATTCCTGTTTACTTGGCCGTTCAATAAATTGTATTTTACACTCTGTGAATTATTATAATATGAACTGTTCAAAGTTTTATCAAAGGAATAAATTGCAATTCATCTTGATTACAGTTACTTTTGTAAATAACTCTACTAATTAGTATTTTCCACTAGTCTCCCTCTCTCCCTCTGCTGGAAGGCAGTGGAATATTTGTGACACCGTTATGCCTTTTAGATTGGGATATTTGACGAAGTGTAACCAATTCCAATATTCAAAAAACAAAGTGACAACGGGGTGAGTTTAGTGAACTTCAATAACAAATAAGATGAATAATAACTCAAATAATATGAGAGGAAACGTTATTGTCGGGGAAAGGAACGTTAAGCCGATATAGCAGAATCCGATATAAGGTATGATAAGGGGATATGGGTCATTTTCAAAATGAAGGAGCCACTAGAAAATGAGGTTGACCCCAAGGTTCAAAAATTCACATCTTCCAAAGAAAACAGATAAAAATGCGCTGCCAAGGATTTGGCACAGCAGCTTCCTCGCATGCAAAACCTGCTTGAAATGATCGAACGATTCACTCATACGAAGTTTCGCACACCATTCCATGGAGGTTTTATCTATTTCACAATGGTTTATTTCGCATAGTAGTTATTTTTTCCAATACTACCAAAGCTAAAGTAATTAATGTAGGTACTTTGAATAATTTTACTATTGTCCACCGTACAGTAGATGCCTACGGTGCCAAAGTCACTCGTGACGAAGTTGTGGAAACCCATGTCAATAAAAACGGAGTAAGATAGAACGTTGTCTATATTTCCTATATGAGCTTCACAGTTAAATCGTTTCGACGGTTAGGTCATCATCAGTAACAAACACATCAGAGAATACAGGCACATCTTAAATCTTGAAGCTTCTTTGGGTTTCTTAAGGATAAAATTAACGTTGAGGATAAAAGTGGGGTTATCAACTAAAATGTTCATGTGGGCTTGAGTACTGTGGTCAAACTGGTAGGAAATTTATGGAACAGATATAAGAGCATGAAAAGGATTTCAGGGACCACAAAGGTGATTCTGCTTTTGCAAGTCATCTGAATGAGTCCAATCATAGCTTTATTTTTGATCTGACAAACAGGCAATATGCGGACTTTCCTCACTTTTGCCCAATGGGAGGTGTTAGTGTACGGAATAAATTAATTTTATTCGAAGGACCAGCAGGAAAATATAATAATTGTTAGTGAAGAAATTACTCACCATAGGTCTGGTTCATCAACAGGCGTACAATTTCTTTTTATTTAAAGGTAGGGTGATTAGGTAGGAAAATGGAAGGACGTTTAGATGGGAACCACATCGGCAAACACTGTCTGTCAGAGCCGTGAGACCAAGATTTCCTTCTTATAGTGAACAAATTGAGGCTCAAAAAATGCGTTGTCCCCAAAATTATTCCTCAGTGTGACGTCCTCATGTGACAACGAGTGTGACAGCCCTGTGAGGGATGGAGGGGAATTTTGAATATCCTCTGTAAGCCACACTCGGTATCTCAAACTGGCAGTTGTGGTTGACGCACTACAGTGGAAGGTTGTGCCTCCACGTGACGGACCATGAAAATAATGGTGTGCACATTTTAAAGTTGTCGTCATTGTGACGCTAAAGTTCATTACCGGATACTGTCTGAAACTAGCATTTGTGTGCCCCCAAGTGCGAGGATTTCGGTAATATTTCCATTATTGGAATAAGCTCAACAGGTGATTTTCGACGCACGTTGCTGTGGTTTTTTGTCCACATTGTGATTCTTCCCCTTCGTCACAATCTATTTTCTTACTCTATTTCTTCGTCACAATGAGGATGAAAACCGTCACAACTGGGACAAAAAGCGTTAGGAAAGTGGAAAAACCCGAGATCGTTATCTATCCTTTTACGCACGTGAGCCAACCATTAGATGCATAGAAACTTGCCTCTGCCTTACCCTCTTCCGCCAGCAACATGGTAAACGTTACGAAAATGTTCTGCTCACCGCTTTATTTGAAACAGTTACGGTTTTTTCTTTTATTGTATTGTAAGCCCCCGGCTGCCCCCAAGTTCTTTTACGAACCCTGTACTTCTCTGCAGCACAGTAGGGTCAAAGGGGCGTAACAGTTTTTTTCGCCCCCCCAAGTTATTTGTGGACCATTGGATCGCCGATAGAACGTAATGAAACAGTTCCGTAATTTCAATATAGTCAGTGGCGAGGCGTGAAATTTTTGCTAGGTCATCGCCAGTGGCTGTGATTATAACCAGTGTCTCACCCCCCCAGCAAAGAAGGGGGCTCTTCTCCCAGGAAATGTTGAACAAGTTCCTGTCAAAAACGCCAGTCTAAGGTGTTCATGACGTATGAAATTCACGTTTTTTATTGTTGAAATCAGTGCAAATACTTACCAACAGCTTTGAATGACACTTTCTGAACCAAAAACCACTCTGACATCTACAAACCCCGCCTTAAGGTTGAAAATCGCGAATCTACTGAAGAAACACTTGAAGAGAGATAAAACCAAAGATGAACAGTCACTATTAGGAAAAATTAAAAAAAGGTTGAATTTTAACTGAAGGAATATTTTTAAAATTCTCGCTAGTGTACTAAAAGGAACAGTCGAGGGTTCAACTTGGCTGAGGACACGGCATTCAAATTTATTCAGCCATTGCACCTTGAAAAAATACCGTCCAATTGGGAGAAAATGTTGGGTTTCTACATTTAAAAATTTATTGACTCGACCAAAGTTGAGAAACTTGCAGAAATCAATTGAAATCTAATAGCTGACATCCTAAGCAACTTCCAACAGAGTAGGGCAAGTCAAAAGAATGAAATTAATTTTGCAGAGAAATTCGATGCCTAGATGGGTGGCACCCTTTTTTGTAAATGACCCATATAGCTTATATCTGATGTAGGGTATGATAATGTGATTCAGAGGAAGAGATAAGTCGGCCAGTTCGATGGAAGGAAGAAAATATTACTGCGAGCGAAGATAGAAAGCGCTTGCAAGCGTTATGTTTCACAGAGGCTAGGTGCTCCTGCAAGACACTACTTCAATTCACTCATCAAGTCGGTTACCAACCAACGACAACAGTGAAATCTTGTTCGTCGGACCAAATTCATGATATGTACAGAATCGGAATGTAATTTGTAATATTGTTCAATTTCCATTGGGGTCTTAAATGACAAATCAACTTTTGGTATTTTTCTTGACTCATCAACCAACTCTTGAAAATAATCCGAGCATACTTTCTAAAGTTGGGTTTGTAGTCGATTGTTCATTGATATAACCAAGTCATCAACTACACAGCGAGAATTATTTGAGTCCCCTTCTCCAGTAAAGTGCAAATGAGGAATGAATTTTAATTCTTTCATCTCGAATCGAGCTTTTTGAACCATTGACGTCCTGCTTGTTTCAGTCCATACAAAGCTTTTTCAATTTACAAACTTTGTTGTTGTAACTTTTTTGCAAGTTCTTCCATCATCTTTTTAGTTTTCTGGAAAATGACCTCTTTGTCGCTTCGTCAATTAGTATTTTGAAGGTGCGTCAGGTAAGATTTCTTCGTCCAGAGTTTAGGTAGGCTGTAGTGACATCTAACTGGCTCAATTGTAAATTGTTTTCTGCAGAGACTCATTAGCAATCGAAGAGATTTCATTTTCACTACTGGGGAATATGTTTCTGATTCTCTACCCCTGGTCGTTGTTGAAAACAGCTCAACCAGACGGCTAATTCACCTTCTGGATTCTTTTTCTTTTTCTTACAGCCACAATGTGGTCTTGCAATGACTTCCCAGGTTCCATTTTTGATGTGAGCCCTTATTTCATCTGGCATCTTCCCAAATGTTCTGGTCATCAAAATTCATCGTCATTTCATAATCCGTATGAAGTACCACATTGTTCAATGGAGTGCATTCTTTGAATTTCATTTGTTGAATGATCTGGGGGATCTTGTTGTTCGTTTTTTTTGAGTATCTTCATTTTATCCTGATAATTTTCCGAAACCTTGTTTTTGTGGGCCTTCTTCAGCTAATTCCCACTCTTCCACTGTCCTGACTCTGACTTGAAACTGTCGTCCAGATCTTGTAGTTCAAATTTTTGGAAGTTTCATTTTCTTCAACTTCATCTGACCAACGTTTTGTGATTGAGTTAACAATTGGAACCAATTTTGTTTCTTTTGGATTTTCATTGTTTATGTTGATTTCGTTCACATTTTTCATTTTTTGGAGAATTTATGAAATTTGTAAAGAATTTTCATTCTAACATTATTACTCAAGCATCCGTTCTGTATTATGATTTGCTTTAGGTTCTAGGCTGAACCATTGGTCATTTTTCGAATGGTGTAACATTTCCTAGTTTTCGATGGACTCCAAATAATTAGCTTTGAATACAGCTTCAGCAAAACTTGCAATTAATAGACATCTAGAAAAGACTTCTATTTTTTCTTTCGACATACCATTCTGTTGAGGTGTGTACGTTACTTACGCCGTAGCTTCTAGAAATTTGTCGAAATTTTTGCTATTCTGAAATTTCGTCCGCATAGATTTTCAATTTCCTGTAAAGTTTTCCATTTCATTTTTATATGCTTTGAAGATGCTAGTATTCGTTTTTCTGTTTCATGAAATATACGCGTTCAGTGTGTTCATCAATAAATCGCAAATTCTGGATCTACAGTTTGATTCTGACTGGTCCACAAACGTCTGAATGAATTATTTCTAAGTTGTCCAGTCTGAATTTACAAATTGAATTTCCCCCTAATGCATTTTCGAAATCCCTAGTTTATCTGACAAATTGAATTTCAATCCGAACAACATTCATTTTTCATGGCAGTTTTTAGATCGATGTGTCCTAGCTTTTTATGCCAAGAAATAATTCCAGAAAATTTATTCATTGATGATGTACATTTGATTTCTTGTTTTGTTGAACTTTCATCATTGATATAATATAAACCGTCGCGTTTTAGGCTTTTAGTATTATTTCATTATTGTTTTTGATGGTTGCTTCATTCTTCTTAAATATTCATTGTCTGTTGCTTTTGCCACTGATAAAAGGTTTGAAAAAATCTTTCAGGTCTAATTGATTTGAACTTGAATCCTTGAATTGGGTTTCATTACAGCTTAAAATTTAATTCGCTGCAGTTTCACCAACTCAATTTTGAAGTTATTTATTGAAACACTTTGACATCGAAAATGTTGATATCCTTTAATTTTACATTTACCAAAAAGTTTTTGACACGTAGTACAAGGTCTTTTTGTTTGAATTCACATTTCGTTTGAAATTCTTATCATTGAAATAATAAGCAACTTCGTGGTTTGCAGATTTAGTTTGGTTTTGTTTTCTAGCTTCATATTCTTCGAGAATTTTGATTTTAAATTTTCTGTTGTTGGTAGCTTGTCTCGACTTCTATTGCTATTCGGAAATTTTCGAATGTATGTGGCAAACTATTATCATTATAAATGACCCATATTTATTTTAATATCTATTTGTAGCTTATGATAATGGTGATTCAGAGGAAGAAATAAGTCTGCCACCTTCGATGGAAGGAAGAAAATATTACTGCGGATTTTCTAGAAATCCCTTCAAGACGTTTTGCATTTTTGATTGATTTTAATTCGGTTGGTGAAATTATGAATAAGGTCTGATCTAGCATTTAATTCATCAAGTCCCATTTAATTGCCTCCCAACGACAACAGTCTTATCGTCTTCCTGAAGATACTAAGATAATCCGAGTTTGATACAGCTCATCAAATCAAAGGTGAGTCCCAATGTGAACAAAATACTAGCAAGTTTCTGGACTTGTTTCATGAGTAGTTCTGTATTTATGACAATTTGACCCAATGAGAATCAATGGAGGAATCTGTTACTTCTTATTGTTGAACAATCTGCGGGGCATTAGATGTATGTTGGTCCTTAAAGAATTTAGCATCCTCTAGGTTTGATGCAGTCCTGTCAACTGTCATCGGGCATTGCGAATAATCACTTTTTGCTCCACCGTCAATTTGTTGAACTCACGTCTTAAAGCACTTTCTGTATTCATCGCATATTTATAGCTAATGCTGTTCAGTCGCAAGGGTTGGGGACTGTACTGAAAATAGGATAAGAGTGTGTTTTGGTGATTCTGGCACACTCTAACATTCTTAGCGGGTGTGCTGACAACTATTTCTGCTCTAAAAAATTTTGCGCCTTTTTTGGGCGGTATTATTGGTTTATTCTTTGGAGCCTGATCGAATCAAACAGCTTAAAACGCTGAGTTTCACGTCCAAGCTCCGCCCATGGAGCTCAGAGTCGAATTTTTGCTCCAGGTAGCAAACCCGTAAACCCCCCTCACCAAACTCACGACTTCACCATCCTCTCACCAGTCCTGAGGCTCTGTTTGTCGCGTGAATTTGAAACTCTTCTGCTCTTCAATGAGGATTCATAGGGAAAAGTATAAAAACAGTATGATATTGATATTATTATTGTCAGGTATCATTTTCATTTTGGGCAGGGGTGCAGAATGGGCCTGTGCTGTCGTAAGCAGCCGCCCCTGGTGGGATCGATAAAATCCTTTATGGGATGACACGTCTATTATGGTGGATCTATCTATTGGGTTTCCTTTTATAACGGTACAAGAAAAAAAAATCGTCCTTTCCTCTTCATACATTCTCCCTGGAACCACTTTTCCGGCATTACTTACTAATTCGTTGTTTCAGCGTTTACCTTTCTGAACTTCCGCTCTTTTTTTTTTAGTGATTCACATCTTAATATTCTCATCCTTTTCTTGGCTGAAAATGCCTTCATACATTTTGTATGTGACACTTTCTTAATTCCATAAAAATATAGCTGTATATATTATATGGCTGTTACTATTCATGTTCAGAGAGCAGCCAGGTCAGAATAATGCCCTTCATCATGCCTCCTCTCCAACCCCATTTTAATCTCCTTTATAAATAGTGCTGTCCATCATCCTCGCTCTTCCAATTTCCTCTTTTTCTTGATACGAGTATGTTGTATGTCCGCAAAGTACCAATTATTAACAGTTAATGATATTTGTTTGTATATTGTAGATAAGATGTGGTTCGCTGTCGTGTGCCGTGCGTTGATTTTTGTCTGCTTGCTTCCCCGATTAATCCGAGCTATTCAGCAAGATCAGGAGATCAAGGGGAAGTTAGATCCAAAATCACCTTACTATGACGAGTCGCCTCCAGGACAAGTAAGCGAAACGATTGAAGATTTGATTATTTTGTCCAAATATCAGAATGCAACATGTGGGGGAAAATCACTCTATAATTGATCTAATAAATTACAAATTGTTAGAGGCCAACTACAAGTGTGCTTCATACTCATCTTACTTGATTGCTATCATGTATGGTACACGTATGTTATGATTGGCTTCAGCAAAGATCTATGATTTCTGATGATGTCTGAGATCAAAAGTAAATATCCATTATAATAACTATAATTAATTTACTTGACCAATGGCTATTCGTCCATTATTTGTTGAGAGTACTATAAAATATAGCATTAGCAAACTGAATTAAACCTTTAGTAAACTGAATTAAACTTTACCTCCATATCTGTATTTGCGAAAGGTTTAATTCTAATTGCGAACGGGTTAATTCTAATTGCGAATGGTTTAATTTCAATTGCGAAATTAGTTAATTTAGTTTGCTAAAGGTTTAATTCAGTCTGCTAATGCTATACATAAAATGCGATGTCAAACTAATTTTTTTTTATAGCGAGTCGATTTTGTGTGAAAAAGATCAATTTCACGGTATTCCAATCAAGTCTATCAATCAATCAATCGTGAAAAGATCAATTCCACGTTTTTCGTCAATTTCTTAAAAAAATTCCCTGTGAAAAAAATTGTTTTTTATACTTACTATTGGAAAACTGGGATTTTGGGGAAGTTTTCCTGAAACGTGGGGGTTCCAAAAACGGTTTATTTTCAAGAAGAGAAAACATGGAAAAAACTCGGTTTATCATAAAGCCTCGAAATTTGATCTTCAGATTAATTTATCACGTTTCAAGTCATGTTGACAATTTCTTTTGTTGCGCTCAGGAGATAAGAAGCTTAACGCTCATTCCAATGGTGCTTTCAAAATCGATTTTGATGGTGGTTTAAGGGTGTTACGACCATATTAGTGAATTAATATAGGGAACTATAAGACGTCTATTGGTGGAAATGAACTGAAGAATCAATCGTTGAAGTTTGATGAACATGATGCGGAGCAAGCTGTATATTGGCCGTTCCAATGATGTCCACCCCATTTCCGAGACTTCTTGAGCCTATAATTATATTATATAGGCTTATAATTATACATTTTCGAAATGATGCAGAGGATGGATTGAAATAAAACAGCTGAAATTTCTCATTTACACGGTGGTAGGTCTTAGTATTTGTTTGGATGGCAGTTTCAGTCAACGAGGAGACCTCCTGCCACCCGCAAATATGGCTGGACATTGACGGGATTCGGGGAGTCTACTTTTGCGGCTGTGATTCACCGAAACACGACCAACGCCGATTCGATCGTTTCTCTGGACGCAGGAAACGCGTGTGGGGGAGCTGTCATGACGCCTAACCAAGTCTTGACGCTGTGTGCCTGTTTAGCGACCTGGCATACCTGGGTGAAGAATGGCGCACGGTGAGAATGTTCAATAATATTATATGATTTGGGCAGAGGGAGATAGACTAACATGATGTGTTTATACAGACTAAGGATCAACGTAAGTTCAACTAAACATGTTCATCTCACGTTCCGATCCATCTACAGTTTCACTTGGGGTGATAGGTAAAATTCCGGCAGGTTAAGTTTTGGTCGCTGCACGAATAGTTCAACCACAGATCATGAGGGCTCAATTTAAAAAGAATAAAACACGACTGAATATTAAAAGTTTTTTGGTGAGAAACACTTCAAATAACAAATCGTGTCGCAGGTTTTCCTAATGAAAATAAACATTTTCCGAAATTGAATGAAACATTTTCCTAATCGATATAATGCCGCTGATGATTAATCATTTCCAAGCAAGTTTGACGGACAAAGGATTAGGTCTTCAATTCTTCTCATGTCTGTCGAACGACTTCCAATTTCTTTATCAGATAGCTTTTCTACGTAAATCTATGCAAATTAGACTTGGTCTGCGGTGCATTATCTAAACTTGACAAATAGCATTTAAGATGGAAATACTTGAGCAGCCGCCAGCCAGGCGATCTAGCTCAGACCTCCCGTTGTTACCATGTAAATGATTAACAGGAGTACAATCACTCCTTCAACTAACATTCGGGTGGGCTCCTTCCGCCCTTTTTTATCCCGGCATCACCACTTTTCCGTCCACCAGAGGGGGTCATTCGTGTACCTGCCACCTTGGTAAGCACTAGACTCTCTGGTGCTCTGGTTGAATCTACAGATTTTTCCAGGGAGTTGGTTAGGCTTAGTAAGTATCGTTTATGAACACGTAAACCCTTGTTAGACCCCCCCCCTCCCCCAGCCGTAGCTTTCATCTCTGTTTACTAGCTCCCCTCCTCTGCTTTTCCCCAATTTTTCATCTTCGGTACTTAAATCTGTATAATTAATCATTTAAATGATCTGGCTGTAGAAGCATAGAGGTCTACTGTCCCGTGTTTTCATCACCGAAAGTACCAAAATGAGTGACTATTTCCCAATTCCTATCCGGTATTCTTACTGACTCATCATCGGGAGTGAGAAGCAGTGGGTACGTTAGACGAAGTAATACTTTTGAAAAGTTCTTCTGAAGAGGATAATCATGAAAACGAACTGCAACTAGTGGATTTTGTTGGGCACAAGTTCCAAATTGGAAAATGCTTTATTCAGTTTCGAAAACGTTTCATCCGGTTTGAAAAATGTTTATTTTCAATTTGAAAAGCTAAATGTTCAATTTTGTGTGATATTGCGTTGTCTCCTCTCAAGGCCACCAATTGTTCGAGGAAGAGCCCAGTCCAAGTACGATATAATTGCGGAGATCATCTATGTGTCTCACCCGTTCTTCGTCTTCCGACCGGATTTCCAGACAAGACTCGACAACAAAGGGAAACACTCGCCCAAGTCCACTTGCCCGGCGAACGTGGACGACTCGGATCCACGCCTGGCCGATGTTCTCGTCGTTACATTCCTTCCAGGTAGTATACGTAGGTACCTATGTCCTACGTCCAGGGACGCAACTAGGGGGGGGGGGGGGGGCAAAGTTAGAGGGGCGCCAAATAGGCAAAAAAGTGACAGCTTACCAAGTTCTTTTAAATATTATGACCGTTTGGAGTAAATTTGAAAATATTCACTAAAAGGAAAAATAATATAAAATAAGGAATGCAATAGGCCTACAAGAAAGGACAAAGGATATAGAAAACGTATACTACGCGAGGCGAGAACTTGCCTTGAGCGGCCGTATGCAGGGCAGTTGACGAGGCGAGTCTACTCCATTCGAACTTTTGGTTTATATTTGCCAAAACGGCCTCCATGACGCCTATCCCAATATAACCACAGCTTTGAGAATTTTTCTTACAATACCCGTGTGTGTAGCATCGAATGAAAGAAGTTTTAGAAAACTGAGGATAATAAAAAACTACATCAGGAACTTGACAGGACAACAACGACTAAGCAACTTGGCCATCATATCAATAGAGCACAAATAGCTTCAGCACTATCTTTTGATGGTATCATTAAAACATTTGCAGCAAAAAAAGCCCGACAATTTTCATTTTAAAGTTTGTTTAGGGGTTTCGTTCGTACAAAAATTGATTTATCATCATATTTATAAATTTAATAAAAATTGTATGGTATTTAACATTGAGCACTTACTTACCAAACCTTCCTCCTTTTAGTAAAAGAGTTTATGCATTGTGAATAAATCAAATTAATTATATTTATATTTTGGTTCATTGGTATATTAAGATGGTATGAGTCATGAGATATCGGGTCTATGGGGGGGGGGGGGCCAAATTTATTTCTTGCCCCGGGTTGAATACGGGCTGGTTACGTCCTGCCTACGTCATGACTTTCGGCAGACGTTTTGTATGAAACTATCTGAATCGTGTTTGCAACCGGTTTCAGCAATGCACAGAAGCTATCCGTTCAAAAGAGAGGTATTTTTTTGTTAAATGTAGAGTGACGGTGGGTCCTTATGTCATTACCCCCCACACTGTGACCCTAAAAATCTATTGTGGAAGAGGTAAAAAACATTTTTTTCTCTTTTTTTACTAAAATTCTATTGGACTCAAATTATGATCCAGTAAAATACGACTGCTAATTGGGGTGTGGCACACCTTAGCTCGTATACACACGGAGCTACTGAAAAGGACTCGAGTCACAAGGTACTTAGTGACTGATTGGTGACCCGTCTCCGCACACGAGGCTACTCATTGGTGATCAAAATCTGCGGTGTTCAGTGTTTTTATGGGTGCCGAACCTTCAACAACTGCCGTTTTGTCATATTCGGAGGACAGTGAATCCAGCGAAGATGAAGCCATCATAATGTATCATTACAGTTGGTACAGAAAAAGAATGAGCAGACGATTCTGGGTCCGATGATACAATCGAGGTGAAATGGATATGAGACGTTTAAATCGGACCGCGCCCCCCCCCCCCCCATCTTGCTTTTTTTGTTCGATTAAGGATATCAGTCTAGTTTTGAAATTTATCCCAGAATTTTCAACTTATTTATCTACGGGTGAAGAGAGGGGGTAATTAATAAATCGATATATATTCACCGTGTTACAGCCGATTTTCGTTATTATTTTCCGTTCAATTAATAACTTGGTCTAGCAGTGGACATAATTTTAGTCTCAAATTTCATTATGAAAGAAGGTCAATGGAAGGGGTAGTTCGGTTTTTCTCTTCTTGTAAGCTGATTATAAAAGTTTTGAAAACGGATCATTTATAAGTATGGTCGTTAAAAACGCTGCAAATTATTTCACTGGGGTTTATTATTCAATTGGCTTGTGTTCATGATTTGAATTACTACTAAGCTTTGGAGTGTGCGTTTTTCACAGTTGATAGAACGATTATTGAATTTCAGGAGATATGCATAGAGCACGTAAATCTGTTCTCAACCAAAATATATATTTGGATTGATCAGTTGATCATATTTGTGTGCCTCCTGAAATTCAATAATCGCAAGCCAATTGAATAATAAACCCCAGTGAAAGAATTTGCAGCGTTTCATGCGTATCAGAATGCTTCAAACCGTGTATCGGCTACAAAGCTTTTTAGGAGTTCACTCCAGTATCCACATTACTACATCACTAGGTTACAGCGATGAAAACAAAAACAAAATAAACCAAAAAAAAAAAAAAAAAAAAAAAAAAAAAAAAAAAAAACCCAAATGTTGGCACCATAAATCTCCCGATGTAAGTATATCGGGAATGGTTTGAGCTACGAACCTGGGGAAGGGCTCATTCGATTCCTCATGGAAAGTTCTTAAAAAAGAGTCCAAATTTAGGCCGCTTCGACTTTTTTGAGGTTTTTAGGGATTTTACAAAACTTCGACAACCTTTAAAGGGCACTTTAAATTAAGTGAGAGTGCTGGCTAAAGAATTAGGGCGTTGTCGGACCAATATTGATTTTTCCTGAAAATTTCAGATATTTTGCTCCAGCCGTTTGGGAGAAATCGTGCGTACGGCGAACGGAGGGAAAATTTTTTATTGCAGATTCGGATTCTACACCCTTTGAAACGTAAACCGTGAATTTTTCAGGGGGGTTAGCGTTTTTTTTTCAAGAGCGATCACAATGGTTTATTATTGAATAATAAACCAAAACTGGACCCGGACACATCCCTATAACGAATGCATTACCTACAGATTATGTTCTTCCTCTAATTGTTTAGGTATGACCAAGTCGGAATAGGTCAGGAAGATGTCTTGGCAGACGTTGTTGACATTGTTTATATGGCGTTGGTCACAAGAGATTTCTGGGAGTATAGTATTAATTATGTTCCTATTTAAGGCTGTAGTGTTGACAATTCTCTTCACAGGCATCGAGTATTCGGACTTGGGGAGATTCATGCCCTGGTCACCCTATCCAATGGCCGCAGATCAAAATGTGAAGTACGAAGCGACTGTGCTGGGATTCGGCATGATGTCCCGAGAGCCGAACAAGACGTTTTACGATCAGTTCGGTGCGATTCCCATAGGAAACAGCTCTGTCCGATTTCAAGTTAGAAAGGTTTGAACTTTTATTTTATGTCGTTATGCTCTTAATCGCTGCGTATAATACGAATATTCACTTTCCAATATCGTATTCATTGCATATTCTATGGATTTTGGTTTACAATAAGATTTCGGTTTCAGTTTTAATAATTATATTATTTTACAATTATTTTAGCTAATTCAATTTCCATTATGGAAGGGGGTAATAAAACGTGGTGATAAAACGTTATTTCTTCATTATTTTCATTTGATTTTATTGATTAAAAAAATTGTTTTCTTGTTCGAGCCTAATTCTAGTTTAGTTGTGCAACAGACCTCGGAAATTTTGAATGTTCTGTTGGCACTGGGGGAATGGAAGGGGTAAAAGCAGCCTATACTGGAGATTTTTGTGATTCTTTTTTGTTCAATTAAGAACTTTGATCTTGTTTTGATACACATTTCCGATCTTATTTAATTTCATTGCGGAAGGAGGTGAATGAATACAATTCAATCACAGAAATGTGATCAAAAGTTAAAAACTCGTTTTCAAACGAAGAAACTTGGTTTTTTGAGGAACAAAACGTGGTTTTCTGGAAAAACCCTTCACGAAATCATATCTCGTGGTTTATTTCAACGGGTCAGCTCTGGCGTGAAATCAACTCATTCAAAAAATTTGTGGTGATCTGATTTTACGAGTGATCTATACGTATCATAATAATCCGTTATGTAGTAATTTGCAACTTTTTGTTTTTGCAGACTCAATACAGTGACTGCACCAAGAACCCGAATGTGTGGAGAACGATTCCGGCCCAACTGTCCACTAAGGTTGCGTGCTTCCGTTCTGTTAACAAAACATTCGAAGTGAGTTTTGTGTACATGCACATAATATGCGAGTGCTGAGCTGATCAGAGCAATAGTATAACGTGTCTCTGGGTTCTGTAGTAAATAGTTAGAGCATATTAAACATCCGCACAGGTCCGTCTATGTATATGTAGGTATATTTGTACATCTTTGGGTAAAGTTCTGCCTGTGGCCCTTGCTTATACATACAAGACTTTCCGTGATAGTTGATAGAAGGCATACTTAGTTACGGAGTTCTGTTGAGCTTCAACAAGGTGAGTCGTATTGAATGCACATCCGCCCACTGCCGAAATGATACGAAATCTAGTAATGCACACTGTGCACACAGTACCTACTGGAGTTTACTACCTGTAAGTTGGGATTAGCAAGTATGATCGTATAGCAACCCGAGTGATCCCATTCGATTCAGGGAAGTAGTTTCTATCTTAATACAAACAACAGCTGCCCTCTTTGATAGGATTAATTCTTAGGATTTATTGATTGATCAAGATTCCGACAATACTGGCCCATCCTGGATCAATGTTGAACTTTTTGAGCCAAATTTCATAAATTTGTCAACCAGTTTCGGAGAAAAGCTTCGGATTTTTGGTTTGAAGATCAAGAAAAAACAAATGTTGATCCCCTCTTCAAAGTTGTTAATTAAAATTGTTAACTTTTCAAGAAACACAGATTTCAAAAATTGAATTTAAAAAAATCCTTCCGAAGTTTTTCTCCGAAATTACTGGATTAACGTAAGATAAAAGTACCAAACGCACCTCTCCAGTGGCGGACACGTACATGAAAAAGCGATTAGCCTTTCAGAGGTCTTTGGTGCTCCTATCTCATACGAAATCTGGCTCAAAAATCCAAGATTGATCCTTGATGTGCCGGTAATCTCGGCATCTTGGTCAGTCAACCCGGATTAGGGATTATATTCAAGGACTAATTTATCAAAAAATAAATTAACTCCCTGTATCGAATGAGAATACTCAGGCTGTACGATTATACGTTCGCTTACTATATTCTCCATATTCATATTTACCATGTTCATAACTTTTTTTCTGTTTGCTAATTTCAGTTTGGTTTTATTTGGCCCGCTATCTTAGGCTTTCCGATTTTCCGCATTCAGTAATTCGGAATGTTCGAATCTTGGATCAATCGATAAACGTTAAATTCTCGTTCGGGGATCGTTCCATAAATATTATCGTTTGATCGATATAAACGTTAATTGTCGGCAGGAGGTAGACTGATAATTACGTCAGCGAGAACTTGCGGCCGCTAGACGTTACCGGGAGAGATGGTTCTTAACTTCGGGTAGTCACGAACATAGCCGAACCTTTCACATCCGTGTGACACTTCCGAGTTACCCTCCCGCGTGACATTTTTCGGCTGGTTAGTCCAAGGCTAAAGCATGTCCCATGCTAAAATCTCATTTTCGGGTAATGAAAATCGATCATCGAAGAACAGGTTCGCGGTCGAGCTGGGCTAATGTGCCAATTCAATGGAAGGTGTGAGCTAGACCTCCTGACTTGGGGCCACTCAAGTATTATCATCTTAAATCCAATTACAGGAGTGAAGACAGGAGTTTAGATAATGTACCACCGGCTAATGTGCGTAGGTGAGTGATTTACGTAGAAGGACTACAGAAATGATAAACAATCTGAGATAATTTGCAGCTGTTTTTTCTCAACCAGGAAAAAGGTAGAGATTTTTGTGGTGCTAAATCTGGATTCTGAACCTCTATGCTGTGGAAAGGAAAAACGGCCTCTCCCAAGGACCCTGATAATACCTTCGAGAATGTAGTTTATAGTTGGCAGTCGGAACATCTTTGTAGAGTACCATTGTTAAATACCCATTAGGTTTGGAATCTACAAGTATTGAGATTTTCTATGAAGCGAAACCATCAACTGTACGTTCCCTACATTTTTGGCATGGGGAAAAGCTACATTCTATTCCTTACAGTATCTTTACGGTGTTTTTCAGTTATGCGGTGGCCTAGTGGGGAACCCAGTAATACTGGGAGGCGCTATCTACGGCCTGACACTGAGCAACATCAGCTGTGAACCATCCAACTCCGAGGTGGTAGTACTCACCTTAGACTCAACACTCCGAAATAACATCGCAAAATGGGGAGGAGAGCTCTTGAAGAATATCACGGACCAAAAAGTTTTGGACGGTCGAGAATCCAGAGAAGTCTTTTACCGCGACTTCGGTGGGATGAACAACCGAATCAGGTCTGGTGGAGTCAGTATACTCACTGGCAATACAAACACGTTAATTTGTCTCCTAATGATTCTCCCGTCGTTGGATTCATCAATACACATTTGATGTCGCATGTACATACCTTCGCTATTCTTTCAATAATAAATTTTCAATGAGTTTCGACGGTTGAGAACTTATTTGTAATGTTAAGTCTTCTAGATCAGCGGTTCTCGGCCGATGGTACGCGGGGACATTTCAGGTGGTACGCAGTCATATATTAAAAATAACAATAAACAAGTTGCATGATAATAAAATTAATTTACAGTTACGATACAACATTTCCGCGATAAGAATAATAACACACACAGAATAGTGGCAGTCTGACGCTTAAATTATATAATTTAAGATCGTTTTTAATTTAAGATACATTTTATTTAGTATCTAAGTAAATTCAATGTACATACATACAGTTGTAGAATGCACTTTTATTTTCCTAAACATGACAAAATGTAAATGACATATAATTATATATTATATATAAATAAATAAAAAGAAGCGGTCCATCCCACGATCTTTGTCTATTAGAGGCCATGAAATACGCAGCAATCGTGATACACTTGGTAAATACCTGTCCGTACCTACTTGGAAATAAGTTGGAAGAGAGAGGATACCCAAGACGAATTGTGCGGGGTAGAGTGGTTCCAGCTCATCTAAATTATCGGCGAAGAACACGACCATCATCCGATAGAGTCCCTCTGGTCACAACATTCTTCTTTGGAATTCAAAAAATTAATGGGATCCTCCGAGAACTGCAACCAATTCTGACATCCAGTCCTCTGACCCGTGACTTGTTCAAAGACACACCTCAAGTTATTTATCGACAAGGACAGAATTTGGGAGGACTACTGTCTCACAGGCATCCACGTCTTCAGACTTCAGAAGTACAGCAGCCTGGTTTACATCCTTGTGGGCGTCCAAGGTGTAAGCTATGTGAGATAGTAATTGAAGACTCTCACTTCACCTCTCCAAATACATCTCAAACCTACAAGTGTAGAGGATCTGCTGAGTGTCAGTCGCAAATGTGTATTTACCAGCTGATCTGCAAGAAATGTGAAGATGATCAAAGCAGAAGCTTCTATGTTGGTAAATCCAGCCAATTAAACTTGCGGATCAACAACCATAGAGCTTCTCTTAACCAGGATCGTCCATTGCCAATAAAGCAGCATGCGAGGACTCACGACCCCACCATAACGTTCAATGAATGCTTTGGGGTTAAGGTCTTAAAAAAGATGCCTCATACAACCAACGACAGATTGATGCAACAGGCAGAACGGGCTCATCGGTGGGTACTGGGATCAATGCGAGCTCCTGGTCTCAACCTCAATGATTGAGCATCCTATGGAGCCATGTAATGTTTACATGGTGACAAGCGTCCATGGTTCCTCCTCGCCCATTTTCAGAAAAACCAATTTCTCTTCTAATTTTGACAAAGATTTATAATCGAAATATCAAATTCTTCTTTCCTCTTTTATCTGTCAAATTTCTTTCAAATTAAGTTTATCAAGTAAATAAATAAAAATGTATATAAATAAAAGGTGGTACGTCAAAATCTTAGAAAATTTTAAGTGGTTCGTGGTAACTAGAAGGTTGAGAACCCCTGTTCTAGATCAATCATTTATGAAGATGATATTATGTAATGCAATCAAAAGATAAGCTGACAGTTAAAAAATAATAATAATGATAAGGTTGGGCCATTGATGTGTACTCAAAAATCTCGTTTTTTACCAGAACACCAATAATTATTATTGCAATATTTCTGTTTCATTCAATTTCCTCTCACGAAATAAATGGAGCGTTATTTTTGAAAACCATTACAATGAGAATTAAAGTTTCATTTCGCAATTAAGGTTGACATTTCACCATTTTAAAATATTGCAGAGAAATGGATTTTTTTTTAAATGACAGTCTTTCCTTCTATGAGGACGGAAAACGGTTTTTTAATCAAACATCAAGATCTGATGATTTCAAGTAAAATTCACGGTTTATAGTCATTTCTTAGCAGAAGTGTAAGGCCTTTACATTTTGAGTTTGGGATGCCCCGGGTAAGGATTGGTACTGATCTTGTCTATTGTAAGAGTACATCAGTGGGAGAAATCCATGAAACGTAAATATGTATGTTTCGCACGAATTTCAGAATTCCTGAAGTGTTCTCCAGTTGTCAAGTTTTTTGACAGGCAACAAACGGTCTGTTGGCAACCATTATAACGCAAGTTCGAGAACCAAACAAACACGGTGGCCGAAAAATCGGCGCCGTTTACGTAGTAGAGGGAGGTTATTGTAAGTAACCATTCGGTTAATATACCATAATAAACAACGTTAGGTAGTCATTTCTAAATTAGAAATTGGAATACACAAGACATTAGGTACGATTCTCTACGTAATTACACACAACATAATGATTATCACCGTACTGGATTTTTCTTAACTCTTCCGGCCACGGTCACCTACTGTTTCCTAAATGATGATACCTAAACATTGACAACTGCCAGTTATAAACTAGCCTGTGTTGGACGCTGAAGAAGTGTTTAATTTTAATTATAGAATGTATTCGAATCGTAACCACCGAACATGCTCTGTGCCTCTCCAATGGATTATACTCATCTTAGCAGTGAAGAGCTAAGCAATTAAAACATCACATCGGTTACCAATCGGTGACAAAAGTGGCTGCTCTCAATACCTGTTTCAAAATATCTATTTACGTATACCTACAATTTATCCCGTTGACCTATGGACCTGAATATTTCCAGAATATTATATATATTAGATGATCCGGATTTTATTTACATAGATCATTAATCTCTCATCGAAGCCGAGAAAATCAAAGGTGAGTCAAAATACAAAAAACGCTGCAAATTCTTTCACTGGGGTTTAGTATTCAATTGGCTTGCGTTCATGATTTGATTTTCTACTAAGCTTTGGAGTGTGGCGTTTTCACAGGTGATAGAGCGATTATTGAATTTCAGGAGGCACACACATATTATCAACGGATCAATCCAAATAGGTATTTTGGTTGAGAACAGATTTACGTGCTCTATGCATATCTCCTGAAATTCAATAATCGCTCTATCACCTGTGAAACAGGGACACTCCAAAGCTTAGTAGAAATTCAAATCATGAACGCAAGCCAATTGAATAATAAACCCCAATGATAGAATTTGCAGCGTTTTTTATTTATTTATTTATTTTATTTTATTATTATTTTTTTTTTTTAATGGTTATCAGAACACTTCAACTTGTGTATCGGCTATAAACCCTTTTAGGAGTTCACTCCAGTATCCACGTTCACTACATCACTAGGTTACTGCAATCCAAACAAAAACAATAATAAACCAAAACAACTCAAATGTTGGCACCATAAATCGGGACATACATCGGGAATGGTTTGACCTACGGACGTGAGGAAGGGCTCATTCGATTCCTCCAGTGGAGTTCTTCAAAAAAGTCCAAATTTAGGCCGCCTTGACTTATTTTGAGGTTTTTAGGGATTTTACAAAACTTTGACAAACCTTAAAGGGCACTTTAAATTAAGTGAGAGAGCTGGCTCAAGAATTGGGGCGTCTCCGGACTAACATGGATTTTTCCTGAAAATTTCAGCTTTTTTGGTTCAGCCGTTTACAAATTTGGAATCTTTTTGAAGAACTTTCCATGAGGAATCGAATGACCCCTTCCCCAGGTTTGTAGCTCAAACCATTCCCGATATACGGCCCGATTTATGGTGCCAACATTTGCGTTTTTTTGGTTTATTATTGTTTTTGTTTTCATCGCAGTAACCTACTGATGTAGTGATGTAGTATTGTGGATACTGGAGTGAACTCCTAAAAGGCTCTGTAGCCGATACACGGGTTGAAGCATTCTGGTACGTATGAAACGCTGCAAATTCTTTCACTGGGGTTTATTATTGAATTGGCTTGCGTTCATGATTTGGATTTCTACTAAGCTTTGGAGTGTGCGTGTTTCACAGGTGATGGAGTGATTATTGAATTTCAGGAGGCACACAAATATGATCAAGTGAACAATCCAAATAGGTATTTTGGTTGAGAACAGATTTACATGCTCTATGCATATCTCCTGAAATTCAATAATCGCTCTATCTGTGAAACACGCACACTCCAAAGCTCAGTAGAAATTCAAATCATGAACGCAAGCCAATTGAATAATAAACCCCAGTGAAAGAATTTGCAGTGTTTTTAAAAATAAGATATAGTTTAAGTCACATGTTGTTTACATTGCAGATAGGATGGAGTTTGCTGGGATTGGGCTGTTGATCATGATCATCTCTTTCATTCCTCGATTACTTCAAGCATTTGACATAGACGAACACGTCAGTGGAAAGCTAGATAAATCATGGAGCGACTACATTTCACATCTAGCGGGCCCTTATTATGACGAGAAACCTCTCCACCCAGTAAGAAAACATTACGTTCACCGCTTTCAACGCGTCATTCTTGGGCATTCCTCTACGAGTATATTCTGTTCTGTAATTTTAATCCATACAAACAACCATCATTTATCACAGTACATATTTTTCGAATGTGGTGGCTTGAATCGGCCTGCTAACTAAATCTTTACAAGTAGCTTTATCGATATTAGTGATTGGGATCATCATGCAAAACGAAGGAACTTCAACATTTGGGTGGATAAGATGAAAGAATTGGGCATTTTCAGTTATTGTTTAATCGTAGAAGTCAATTTAACATTGTAACCATTTCTACATTCCCATCAGCTTTCATCATTTTTCAATTGACGGATTAAAATAAAACTGAATGAAATTGCCCATTTGAATTTAGGTACGTCTCATTACCGTTAGTTTGTATGAATTATTACCGTTCATTACCCATGAATTATTTCAGGAAACTCCGAAACCTCCTTCCACCCAAAAGTACAACTGGACTTTGACTCGTCTGGGGGAGTCTAGTTTTGTAGCAGTGATTCACCGGAACACCACCACCGGCGAGTCAACCGTATCTCTGGACGCGGGCAACGCTTGTGGGGGAGCAATCATGACTCCTTCCAAAGTTTTAACGCTATGTACTTGCTTGGCGACCTGGTTCAACTGGGTGAAGAATGGAGCAGTGTGAGTTATATGCTCTGGCGTTGGAAGCGCGGATTCACATCCACTTTATTGTAGCTCTGTATTTTAGTTCGTACTTATAGGTACAAACGAGCATTTGCTGCTTGCGTGCAGTTCATTTGGGTTCTGTAATTAACTTGGAGTGCAAGGCACATCTTGTCATATTCAGTTCAGGGCACTGCATGGGCAGTTGAGTCACTGACAGTGTTTGTCACCTTGAAGAACAAGTTCATGAACTCTGGACATGGTATACAGGGTGTTGCATTTCGTGACGGTCACAGGCCAGGAGAAGATTCTACAGTACATTTCTGATCGAAAATGCCTCATAGCAATTTTTGTTTACACTGTCCCCTAAGGTACCACCTAAACAAAATGGGTAAGGCCAGGACAGTAGAATGCCGGCTCTGCTGCGAAGAGGCGGAAACAGCAGAACACATCCTCTGTAATTGTCCTGCTGTTGCTTCAACTAGATTCCGGCATTTCGGGAAGGGTGCCTGAAAACCCCCTACACTTTGTGTGAACAAAGAGATTATTAATACGGTTTTGAATTAAAAATGGGGACAGCGTCACAATAGATCCTAGCGGTCTCAGTGACCAGGGGCTCCTCCCATCCCTTATCGAAAAAAAAAAAAATTTTTTTTTTTGTTTACACCCTTGGAAATGCGATTTTTTTCAATTTAAAGATTTTTCTCGTTTTTTCAACCTTACCGCATTAAAACGGCCGTACCTCCAGCGTTTTCAAAGTATTTAAAAATCTAAGGATTACAAATGATGGCTATCGGCTTAATCCTGAACTAGGTTTTTAAAGTTTCTCAGAGGTAAAAATTCATGTGTGTGAGATCAGGACTACGAGGAAGCCATCTGATATATCGCTTATATGCCGTGCTAGAGATGGACGTTCCCCCGAAACTCATCAGGCTCATCCATATGACAATGAAAAACGTTACATGTGCTGTGCGAATTCAATCTGATCTCTCAGAACAATTTTGCACATACAGAGGCCTGCGAGAAGGGGATGGGCTTGCCTTCTTTTCAAGCTTTGGAAAGAGCGGTCCAGGGGTCGAAAATATTTTCCCAGTTTTTTTTTTTTTACAGTGGGAGGAACGATTATTGATCGATCTGTGCAACTCCTGACGTATGCAGATGACATTGATTTGATCGGTCGATCTATAGGAGCCATCCGTGAGGCTTACGATGACTTGGTTTGGGGGAGCAGCAGCAGTTGGGCTTGAAGTTAATAAAAATAAAACCAAACACATGCCCCCAAATCAAAGCAGATTTATCCAGATTGGTCCCCAAAGCTTTGAGTGGGTTGATGAATTTAAATATCTTGGGAAACAGATAAACTGTAAACCGTATAAGCCCGAAATTGAGAGAAGGATAGGATGCTGCAAATCGGGCATATTTTGGGATGCTGAAACAAATTTTTTTTCCCGTAATTTATTAATTGCAACTGAAAAATCAAATACATTTCATCTAGCAATTTTACATATCA
Source organism: Creontiades dilutus (assembly GCA_031894815.1). Taxonomy (NCBI): domain Eukaryota; kingdom Metazoa; phylum Arthropoda; class Insecta; order Hemiptera; family Miridae; genus Creontiades; species Creontiades dilutus. Next base: position 62,487 of record JAVIWC010003290.1, on the reverse strand, counting down.
ATATAGGTACAATCCAAGAGGGTGGGTTTACAGCAAAACCTAGCCCTTTATTATATAGCTCAATTAAATAGCACTGAGTTCGATTGCACTTCTATTCACGCAGCACAACTAAATCCAGTGGTTTGTTTCGCTTGAGACGTCGGATTTCACCTTCGTTGTCCAAAACGTAAGGCATCTCCGGGTTCTCACGTTTGTGGAGGCAATTTTCATGCTTCCTTGCGTATTTTGCAATAATTTCATAGACTGTCTCCATCCTCAAATCTCGATGAATATCATCGTTTCGCATGTACCAAGGGGCTCCAACTATACTTCTCAGTATTCTATTCTGAAAGGTTTGGATTTTCTTAATATTTGAATTCTTGGCTCAGCCCCAGGTCTGTATTCCATAGGTCCAAATAGGGCAAAGGATCTGCTTATATATAAGCAGTTTGTTGTGAAGAGAGAGGTGGGACTTCCTTCCCATTAGCCAATACATCCTGCTACATAGCTGAAACAAACGAAGAGTAAAACTCTCTCCCGAACTACCAAGCTCCGTTTATATAAAACATCGATCAGACCCGTCTTGATTTATGGATCAGAGTGCTGGACTCTCTCAGTACACAATGAATCGGCCCTTCTGAGGTTTGAGCGTAAAATTCTTAGAAGGATCTATGGAGCCGTAAAAGTCGGAGATGAATGGAGGCGGAGCACTAACCAAGAATTAAGTCATCATATGGGGAAAGAGATGTGGTGCACGTCATCCGAGTCGGACGAATTCGTCGGGTAGGTCATGTAGTACGAATGGAAGACGGTGAGATTCCTAAGAAGATGCTGAGCGAGAGGTTGTACAGCACTCGAGGAGTGGGAAGATCAAGTTTACGATGGGCTGATGGAGTCTCATTTGATGCCCGGAACATTTAGGGTGGAAGTGATTGGAAAACGACAGCTCTGAACCGCACTGTCTGGAAGAGTTTGTTAAAGGAGGCCTTGATCCCACGCGGATTGCCGCGCCACAGAAGAAGAAGAGGTAAAAATCCATGGGTGTGAGGTCAGGACTGCGAGGAGGCCATCTGATAGGTCCATTCTTGAAAGTGAAATAACTCGGAAACGAAGCCTCTGAAGAAAAAACTCTAGGAGGCGCTTTTGGTCGGAAATAGGTTGTGGAACACATGAAAGAGCGGTCGGACACGACTCGCGTTACATCCTGTATCTGAAGTTATTTCAGGGTACCTAGGGAATACAATTACTCCAATATAGTTAGTACAGTGATCTACATAGAATGGCTATCGCTTACGAGCTGGTTTAGAAATAATAAACTTTTTGACATTTCATGTCTTTGCTATGGCACACAACCAAATTGTCGTTATGTCACGTTACGTTACGTAACGAAATATGCTCAATGATTATTACGATTCGTAGAAGTGAGGTAGGTAGGTACCTATATGATTATAGCTGAAATTAGGCTATATGATTATTATGATTTGGCTGGTAGCCTCCTTAGGACGTGAACAATAAGGTGCAGAGGGTTTTGATCAACTGAGTGGCTCCTGAAGCTAACTTCTTTCCTATCAACTGTGGAAAGCTGAAATTTGGCTGGTAGCCTCCTTAGGACATGAACAATAAGGTGTACAGGGTCTTGATCAGCAGAGTGGCTACTGGAGCTAAAAATATGAGTTTAATTTTTGTTTTCTTTATATTGAAAAGAATGTAATTCACAGAGGAAGACAAGATTGCTAGAAGATGGAAGGGAAGAAGGAGGGAGGGGAAAGACATGAAATGTCCTAATGCGTTGCAGACTTGTATGCAAGAATTTTTGCAGTAATTTGCAGTTTGTGAATTATTATAATGATTTTTTTACTTTACAAGGCCGCCAATTGTTCAGGGAAGTGCCCAGTCCCAATACGACATAATTGCCGAACGTATTTACGTGACACACTCGGTCCTCGATTTCCGCCCGAATTTCGCTACGAGTCTCAACAATAAAGCGAAGCAATTGCCAGGGACCGCCTGTCCTGAAAACGTTGATAACTCAGATGAACGCCTGGTTGATGTCATCGCCGTTACATTTCACCCAGGTTAAGACTTCTAATGCGATGCTTCACTCTACTTTGTATCATAAATTGAACTTCCATTAATGCTATCGATATTTTGCAGTAAAAAAAACTTCCAGAACTGTTGATTTTAACGATGGAATTTTCTATTATCGTACTACTTCCTCTGAGAAACGGAATAGTGGAGATTTCGTTTAATTTTTACCCAACTAAGAAGTAATTCATGGTTGAAATTCGTTGTTTGCAGAATAGTTCGATCATAAGACCCACAACGAAGCTTGTTGCACGACTGGAGATTTTCACTGACTTCCTTTATCTTTAGCTTTTACTTGAGACTTCAAGCTGTAAATATCTAATTACGTTCCTATTTCTGTTATTAGCCATCGAGTTTCCAGCCAAAGGGCAACTAGTCCCTTTACCACCCTATCCGATGGCGAAAGATCAAAACGTCGGGTACACCGCCACAATGCTGGGATTCGGCATGATGTTCCGGCAGCTGGGCAAGACTTTTTACGATGAGTTCGGTCTGAAGGTTGCCATCGAAAATCGCACAGTTCGATTTCAAGTTAAAAAGGTTAGAATGTATTCTTTGAGTGTACATTTTATTGGCGACCAATAAGTAGAATGCAGTAATGAGAATTAGATAGAGCTAATGGCTTTTCACAATTATTCAGTAGCTACAAATGGTTGACAATGCATACCTTTTCCGAATTCGTGTTAAAAATTTCCGGTGCCAGTTCGGTGTGCGTTCTATGACCCGCCTGGGTTCAGAGGGTCCCGTCGCGCTCTATCCTTTGTTTGCCTATCTGCGATCGGTACACGGGTCAAAGTTGACAATGCAATCTCCTAATCAAGTGAAATGATGTGCCATACATATTTAGTAGACAAAGGGTTGTTAGTAAGTGAGGATGAGAACGCTGCTTGCCATAAATGTGGTAGGTACTAAAATGTTTGTGAAAAGAAGAAAAAATCGAAATGGAGAGTGAACCCCCCATTTTCGCAGTCCAAAATCGCTGTCAGACATCGAAATCAGTAATGATGGGGAACAGTTTTTTTCATCACACCGACTTGAACGGGCATTGTAAAAGCAATTTGACGCTTTCCCAAATTATAGACCTCATCTTCATGTGCGAACTAGGATTGCCCTTCGACAATTCTACTTATGGAGAATGTATCGTGCAGACAGCCGTGACCTGTTCTTAGCCCTGTTGGAAGACATCAAGAACTTCCATGCAAAAGGTAAAGGCCCTTTTTTGGTGTGTTTATGTCATTCGTAGTGAATTCAACGAACGATACAACGCATACCGAACCAGAAATGGGACGATAGAACGCACACCGAACTATCTTTCTTTCGACTAGCTTGTATCAAGACTGTTCATGTGTGACCAAAGAACCTCTTCGGGAACCTTGGAGGGCTTAACCCTCGCACTTACCGTGAAAAAGATATCAAATTCGGATGAAGTCTGTTGGAATTATGTTCACCACAAGGATTTAATGTACTCAAAATATGTAGAAAACTAATGATATGGTAATGTTGAAATTATCTGAGTTGATGACTGTTCTTCCTGAGTACCCCAAAATTAGAGCGAGATTCTATTAGTGAGAAATTAAACTTATAGTGCAATATAGCGCAATTCCCCTGACGAGTTAAACAGTTAAACTTTCTATCCTCCCCGTATAATGAAAGAGCTCGTTATACTGTCGGATTCGCTTAGCGCGGTCCGAAAACTTCAAAACATAAGCCCACACTCTAAGCTTAACCCAGTGGAAGCCGAAATACTCGATTTGATTGGAATGGTTAGAGGAAAAGGATGCAGATTTCTACTTATATGGATCAAAGCCCACCACAATATAAAAGGAAATGCAATAGCGGACGCAGAAGCAAAAAGGGCAACACAGAAAGAGTACGAAGACATAGGTTTCTCACTATGTCCAATAACTGACATATACGAACGTTTTAAAATTGAATTATATCTAAACTGGCAACACAAGTTCGATGAATACAATGCTGGGGCTTATTTTAAAGAAATGTTCCCTAAGATAAATCCGCGACCTTGGTTCAACGATGTGGCCAACATGCCAAAACGTTTTTACAAAAATATCTCCCGTCTCCGTACAGGACACTGTCTTACGAGAGTATACCTACACAGAATGTACCCCAACGAATCACCAGTCTGCGAAACCTGCTTGGATGAGGAAGAGACAGTAGAACATATTCTTCTCAGCTGCCCAAATTACGTCAACGAAAGAAACGTCTTCTTCCAGAGAATAGCGAAGAACATGAGTGAGCCCTTCAATGAAAAATGCTTAATAGCAAGTGGAGATGTCAGCATATATAAAGACATTCACTCATTCTTAAGTGACATAAACAAAAATGTGTAAACCTAAATAAGTCAATTGTAATAATTAACTGAGTATAATATTATGTACTATGGCTGTATGGTTTTGCCGATGCCAATAAAACAAAAAACAAAAAAAGTTAAACAGTGTGTTCAGCTTACCAGGTGTGATTTTCACTCAAACTAAAGAGAGGTGCCGCTTCGACATGTAACGACCGTTCATGTACCTAAGGAATTTGGTGGACGAATGATCTATCACAACATAATTTTCAATTTTATTGTGTTTGCAGACCCAGTACAGCGACTGCGCCAAGAACCCAAATCTGTGGAGGACACTTCCGGCCCAACTGTCCACTAAGGTGGCGTGCCTCGCCGCCATTAATGAAACATTCGAAGTGAGTTTTGTGTACAAATACTGGGTAGGGATAGGAAAAAGTGTGACGTGAAAATTTAGGCGAAAATACGTTTGAACTTGAGCAGAACGCTCAACCGAAGAATGCAGAACCGCGCCATTGTTTTGTTGTTACTAAGTTTTCACTTTCAGCATGCGCAATAGCTATTAATGATACAATTATATTGAAATTTATATGAGATTACTGGGCTGTTTTTACCAAACTACCCTCCAAATTTGAGTGAGAACGGACCACAATGACGTGTGAAAATTATGTTTGATGGATTTTACATTGCTCATGTCCAAACTGATACATTGATTTGAGACCCCTAAAACCCACCCAACAATTCCCTGAAAAGATCATCAAAGTCGGACAAAAACTGTAGAAATTAAGCAAAATACAGGTGTTCAACTGCAGAAAAACGTGTGTTTTCAGTTAAAATCGAGGTTTTTCCAAAAGTCTTGACGAAAAAAGGTTGGAGGCGGGATACACGCAACTTTTCTCGCAGAATCGAAAGGTGACGATTTGAGATGCATGAGGCAAGTTTTGTCAAATGCATAAACCCGTTTGTGAACAGCGTCTAAGGCATCAAGATAATCGGAGAGCCGAGAGACGGCTATTTTTTGTGTTCATTTACGATTGATTGCGATGAGTTGCATTCATCTTTTTGCTGACACTATGGACCCTTATCGAACCAGGCTTCCGTGTCATTACCAACTCTTCTCTTTCGTCTCGCTGTATTTCCTTCAGGATGGTTTCCCTATTGCATATTCCCGTCCATCATGGTGCGCTATAGCTATTGAACACAGCTGGTAATGATAACAAAAATGTTAGTGACAAAAAAAGGATTAGTAGATTAAAAAAATATAGTTTAGTAAAGAAAAAAAGATCAGTGACGTAAACAATATTATCTACCAATATTTTTCCTCATACTATCCGACGTACTCGCAAGGGTGGGAGTTGTAAACAGGAGGAGTGTGACTCCCTTGCTGCTCTGATGTAAAGGCGGACACTTACATTAAAACGTTTTTTTTAAGGCCTTTTTCATGTATGTGTCCGCTATTGGAGAGGTGTCCGCCTTTGGTGCTTTTACCTTAATGATAGAAAATTGGGAAAGCTACGGAGGAGGCATTGTCTTGGTCAGGGGCGAGGATATGCAATGACCCGCACGACCCCCCGGTCTTGAAGGAGGGGTAGCTTTGGGCGCCGTGTATTATCAACCCCAATCTGATAGGCCGTAGCATTGGGTGTTGCAATGTTGGTAATTTGTTGTTTCTGACCAAATTCAGTTTAAGTAAAATGTTTGTACATTTAAGGAAGGACATAAATGCTACAATCCCTCTAAGAGAACTTGGGTAGCTTACCAAACAACATAATTTGTTACAAAACTATTGGTATTACAAAATTAAAAATAATAATATGATTGATTAATTAACTTTTCTTTTTAAATCAAATTTGAACTTCTGCAAGCTCAATTGTGGCACCTGGTCTACTAAGTGCATTAAATACATAAATTTTATTCAACTTTTTAACCAATATTTTTCTGAACCTATCGATATTTTTTGGTCGATACTATCGGCAGTGCCTACTATCGATGATTAACCTACCTACGATCTTTTTCGGCATCGATATTTTAACGCAGATACTATCAAACATCGATATATCGATATTTTATGTTTTGATGGCCACCCCTACTGCACACTCCCTAACTGTTTGGTTGGGATAGTTGCTTTCAAACCTCATCATTGTCGTTACGACGTATTTCAGTTGTGCGGTGGTCTAGTTGGGAGCCCCGTAATACTGGGAGGCGCTCTCCACGCCCTGACATTGAGCAACATCAGCTGTGAACCGTCAAACGTCGAGATGGCGGTACTCACCTTTGACTCGAAAATCCGAGAAAACATAAAAACATGGGGAGCTAACTACTTCAACACTATCGAAGAAAATCTTTTAAATGGAGAGGAAGGGAAATCCAAAGAGGTCTTTTATCGCGACTTCGAAATCCTAAAGAAGAAGAAAAGGTCTCTTGGAGTCAATAGTCTGTCCGGCAATACATTCACTTTAATTTGTCTCCCAATGATTCTTTCATCACTGCATTCATTAATAAATGTTTGATAGCTAATTAATAAACTGTTGCGATGCTATATGCTTTCTTTATCCTGTCAACAACACATTTGAATAGACTTTGTTAAGGTGAACCCAAGGAAGATATAAACGGTTGTGCAGTTAACTGATGGAAGCTGTATTCCGAATGAATGCGTACATGCTCAATCAACGAGTATGGAAATACATTATTCAATTAATATTCGTCGATACTGTGAACCAATCAAATAAATACAGGTGTTGTTGAATAAAACCTTAGGGCGCTTCTGCCAAAGTTGAGGTTTCGCGGGTAGCCAACAATATCACAAAATATGATGCTTTTCCACTATTTAGTTAGGAAAGTGAAGTCACTTTGATAACTACGATGTAAAGTCAGTCAAGTTAACAAGGGTGTAAGAGCCGGCGAAAACGAAGGAAAGAACTGACTACAGACTCTGTTAACCAAAAACGGGAAAATTTTGTTCGGAGGGGAAGTGAAGAAAATTTAGAGTGGGGAATCGCGGGGAGCAGAGAGAGGGGGATAGTAGAAACCAATCAGGGACGGGGTTACAACTACCCTGGGAAACCCCGGGGTGCTAGGGGGGAGACTACGATTGACTGACCGTTTGCCAGAAAAAAGGGTGGCTTGGGAAAAACCGACGGCACAAAGCAGCTTGGGGAATTGGAGTCCATTGAAGGCTTTAAATATTTTCAAATAGGAACGGGATTATCGAACAATGAGGTACCAACAGCGGCGAGTATGGTCCCGATACCTGCGGGCCTTGAATACGAGTCAAGTGTGGTTTTCAAGAGGTCCCAAACACCGAAAAACTCTTCATGATCCAAAACCATTTCAGATACATCTGAACAGACTTACTAACTCCCATTTGAACATGAATTTGAATTCAGATGGTTGTAAGGTCTTCTACAATGGAAATTAGTCTAGATCAATTATCTAACTATTCAATCTACATCATCTTCTTGCCTTCTTTCCGCGTGAGCAGTGACAGGACGAGGTCAATTGTCTGCCTGGTGTCCATCAAGATCTGAACTGGGATGGACCTTTCGTGACCCAAGGAAGAGCCAAATTGTGGTTACTTAACTGTCGGTACCCATCAAAAACAGAAGTTCTCGTGTTGTGTGTGGGGGTCGTGGGAATGATCGGTCCATTTCCCTCTTCCTGGAAGATCGGCCAGCCCTTATGGACCTTCGGGTCGAACTTGGGACACCCTTGACGGGCTCAGCTTGGATTAACGTTTTTCCTGGGCCAAAAGCCACAGGCACGAATGAGGCAGTCCCGGTGAAACACCACCTATCGACGCATGGTGAGCAGATTAAGTGGAAAGTTATTTCCCAATAGTTCGGCTTATTTATGAAACAGAAATACCAACTTATTTCCATATCCCAAATCTACAAACATCCGTAGAAAAGAACCAAATCGATTCTTGCTCGAAAAACAAAACCTGTAAGTATTTTAAATGCCATTTAAGTTTAAACGACGACTGATTCACTAAAACCTTTCCCACCAACGCGGGCTGATTATAACGTTGAGAAAGTAACCTAAAGGGAGTAGCCCATGTTCCAAATTGTATCATTCACATGCAGTATCAATTTTATTTAACAGAATAAATTATGTATCTATCTGTCCTGTTGTAGATAGGAAGCAACATATTCAATTGGGTTTTGTACAAACAACTTTTTAATTAGGTGCACGATAAGCCAGGTGAGGACAAGGTCTGAGGAAATTTACGAATCATTGTTAGTCATCCATGAATCAGCTAGGTACCTAGCAAAAAAAATCCATTACGATTAATTAACTACGCTCTGATAGCACTTTGTCATGAAATTATGTCTTGCAGTAATCAAAATTTCGAATAAACTTAGGCTTTAATAAAATAAAATCAATTCATGCTTATGAACATGGAATGAACAATTAATCACGAGAGAAGATTGAAATTGTGGTGGTTAGGCACGCTGCCAAATGCATAGTAATAATATGACATCAATAACTTTTTCTCTTATTTCTTATATTTTGTATTTTTTCACTGACACTATGCCTCTAGTTTGGAACTACAATCGTCATTCATATGATAAAATCATCAGGGTTTTGGAAAGAGTGAAATCAGTGAAACGAAATTTTGAAGCCCGAATTACTTAATAACAATTTTGGAGATGATCAAATATTTAGCTCCCATTGGGGACTATTGATATTTTACTAACAGATAGGAGGAGCTGGTAGTATTTTGCTGGCAAGATTGAACTCGCTGTGATCCGGCATCAAACCAAACTGCGTGACAACGATTATCTTAGTTACTGTTGTCAAGGTTTGCGTTTGATCGAAACGGCCAACCTAGTGAGGATTCATTCTCCCGTGTGATTGACGATTTTCAGTAAAAGTGAACTTGTGTGACTTGGAACGAGTTTTCATTGAAGTGCGTTCGCCAGGGAGGAACCTCGGGAACTCTAGATGCCTTTGATCGTCAACGACTATAGTTGGACGCAAACCGACTCGCTTGTGATAGTGAAGGTCCCGCTCCACAACAAATTGCCGCGAGACGTAGACATATTCACGTCTCCCAAGTATGTCAAGGTCAGAGGCTTATCACGGTATTGTTGTAACCATCGAACCTAATCCATCAACAACTACTATAAATACGAAGGTTCAGTGATACAGTTGAAAGAGGTAACGTTGAACAGCACATAGGTAGGAGATATTTTCATTCCCACGTGTAAGTATCCTGTATCCGCAAAATATTTCAGAATCTTCAAAACTCGGAATTATTTAGAAACATCACGTGGAGAACTGAGTATTCTCGCAAAATATTACTTACAGCAACGAAAAATCGGTAAGTTTAGGTATTTCTTCTAGGTAAAAAGACATCACCCTCTCCCCCTAATTCATCACTTGTAAGTGTAACTTTATTCAATCAACCAGGTTGCTATCAATCTGAAAGGCACGAGGTGTAATCGGAGCTGATTTTGGTTTATTATTCAATAATAAACCATTGTAATGAAAAAAAATTTTAATCCCCCCTGAAAATTTCATGGTTTACGTTTCAAAGGGTGTAGAACCCAAATATGCAATAACAATTTTTTCGTCCGTCCGCCGTACGCACGATTTCTCCCAAACGGCTGGAGCAAAAAATCTGAAATTTTCAGGAAAAATCAATATTGGTCCGACCCCAATTCTTTAGCCAGCACTCTCACTTAATTTAAAGTGCCCTTTAAGGGTTGTCAAAGTTTTGTAAAATCACTAAAAACCTCAAAAAACGTCAAGGCGGCCTAAATTTGGACTTTTTTTGAAGAACTTTCTATGAGGAATCGAATGAGCCCTTCCCCAAGGTCAGTAGCTCAAACCATCCCCGATGTACGGCCGATTTATGGAGCCAACATTTGCGTTATTTTGGTTTTTGTTTTGATTGCAGTAACCTAGTGATGTAGTGAACGTGGATACTGGAGCGAACTCCTAAAAGGGTTTATAGCTGATACACGGGTTGAAGTATTCTGATAACCATAAAAAAACGCTGCAAATTCTTTCACTGGCACACAAATATGATCAACTGATCAATTCAAATAGGTATTTTGGTTGAGAACAGATTTACGTGCTCTATGCATATCTCCTGAAATTCATTAATCGCTCTATCACCTGTGAAACACGCACACTCCAAAGCATAGTAGAAATTCAAATCATGAACGCAAGCCAATTGAATAATAAACCCCAGTGAAAGAATTTACAGCGTTTTTTAGATCGCATCAATCAAATCATTCAACAGTCTGTTTTCTACGGCCTATCCGTACGGTACCTACCCTGGGCAAAAAAATCGTTTTAGTTATGTTACTAGTATAATGAAACTTGAAGAATGTGACAGATGCCAGAAACTTTAATTTTTCTCCAAACATACTCAGTCACACTTGAACCAAGTCCGTTGATGACCCAAGATGAGACAACGTCATGAGACAACTGGGAGATGCACTGAAATAGACCATTCAAAATTTTAAATTCAAACCCATCCAAAATGGATATCATGCCGCAGCTTCTTGAAGTCCATATTTCAGGAGGCACACAAATATGATCAACTGATCAATCCAAATAGGTATTTTGGTTGAGAACCGATTTAAGTGCTCTATGCATATCTCCTGAAATTCAATAATCGCTCTATCACCTGTGAAACACGCACACTCCAAAGCTTAGTAGAAATTCAAATCATGAATCATTGATTAATAAACCCCAGTGAAAGAATTTGCAGCGTTTTTTTCAAGAGCGATTAAACTGGAAAAATATTCTGTTTGAAAATTTTAAATTTCTTAAGACGGAGCATGCATATCAGAATGCTTCAACCCGTGTATCGGCTGTACCCCCTTTTAGGAGTTCAGTCCAGTATCCTCATTCACTACATCACTAGGTTACTGCGATCAAAACAAAAAAACGTTGTTGTTTTTGTTTTGATCGCAGTAACCTAGTTATGTAGTGAATGTTGATGCAAATGTTGGCACCATAAATCGGGCCATACATCGGGAATGGTTTGAGCTACGGACCTGGGGCACCTGGGGACTCATTCGATTCCTCATGGAAAGTTCTTGAAAAAAAGTCCAAATTTAGGCCGCCTTGACTTTTTTTTTTGAGGTTTTTAGGGATTTTACAAAACTTTGACAACCCTTAAAGAGCATTTTAAATTAAGTGAGAGTGCTGGCTAAAGAATTGGGGTCGGACCAATATTGATTTTTCCTGAAAAGTGCAGATTTTATGCTCCAGCCGTTTTGAGAAATCGTGCGTAAGACGTATGGCGGACGGACGGAAAAATTTGTATTGCAGATTTGGGTTCTACACCCTTCGAAACGTAAACCATGGAATTTTCCAGGGGGGGTTAAAATTTTTTTTTTCAAGAGCGATTACAATGGTTTATTATTGAAAAATAAACCAAAAATGGACAGAAAAGGAGCGGTTAAAAAAAATTGCTATGAGGTAAAAGTTGTTGCAAATTAGTTGCTGAATTGATAGCTGAAGTTTCTTTGTTGTTATACTAGATACCCTTATAGTTGTGAGGTAAGCAAGTGTAGCGAAAACTAAAGTTTACTGTAAATTATTGATAAATGATTGGCTTCATTCGCTAATTCCCTCTTGTGCGTTAAAAGGGTTCATACGACCTTGAAATCTTCTTGACTTTGGTTCCACAGGCCCATTTTCCTCCGTATTTGTTCGAGGCGGCTTTAAGTGAGGAAATCGTCGAGGAAGAGAGCAAATGCGTTCTGCGGGAGGGCTACATTCTATTTGAACTCGTCAAACGAGAGAACATGACGTGGGCGTCACTCACGAAAGAGCTCACTAAACAGGAGTTGATCCGCTTGAAAGAAGAGGCCATTGCCGAAACTCACACTAAATTTGAGAAGATGATCAATGAAAAAGCCAGTACGTTAAATAAATATAAGATTAATCCGCCTTGCGATTCAGACTTGTTGAATTATTCTTCTTAACCAGCGTAGGCTTATTGTTGGCACACAAGTAGCTGCTTTGTAGGTGACAAGTAACCAATGTTCTTCCTGGAATGGGATTTGGGAGAAATTGCAGAAAGAACATTTGAATAGTTTTTGAATTGAATAATTTTTAGTTAAGCAAGTAACCTAAATATGGAATACAATTTTTAAGGGCATCTCAAGACGATATTATTGCCTACCTGTATTATAATGTTTCCATCAAATTTCGATGAAATTTTCTGAGATTGTTGGTGTTGGTGGCTGGTTTTAATCAATAGTAAGTCAAGTAGGGAGTCGAAAATCGGGAGTTGGGAAATCAATGGCAATAGTAGCAGGATCAATAGTGAAGCAGGATCAATAGCTTCACCTATGAAAATGGTAAACTGTCCTTGTTTCTGTCATCATTCTTAAGCCTCATTTGCACTGCTCGATCATTTGCCGCTTGCAGGGGCTTTAACACGTTGACTGCTAGTGAGTACCAAATTGCTACTCAGAGAGGGTGAGTACCAAATTGGTACTCATAGGCGTCATCGAGAAATGTTTTCGAATTGGTAAATCTACCTAAGACCCTGACGTCATCGACTCTTGACACTCCTATGAAATGTTTTCGAATAGAACTAGAACAGCTGTGTAAATCTTCTAAGATGGTGACAGATAATTTTTACCTCCCCTTTTATGAGATAATTAGGGGTGAGTACCAAATTGGTACTCAGCAAAAGGTTCACTCCTGGGCCAGTGAGTACCAAAGTGGTACTCAGGTTTTTTGGGTCCCTGAGACCATGGTTTCGTCAAAAGGTCGCCCGGCCCATTGAAATATCATTTTTCAGAGGTGTTTCTACAAGAATTTTCAAAAAACAAATTTTGGCCTGAGCGGAACCCTCGGCCTACGTAGCCATGGCAGTCAACGTGTTAAACGAGCATTACTAGACTGATCGTTCGTCGGCTGCTCAGGGTAAATACCCCGGACCGATGTTAGTCGAATAGAATCTAGTTCCAGCCAAGTTGCTGAAGGTGTCATACCTCCCCTTTTGTCACCTATCAAATGGTTCTGGAAATTACTCCTTCTATTTCGTGTAGTTTTTTTTCCAAGGAGGACCATTATTGTGATAAATCACTGTCAAGTGTGACACACTTCTATAAACAGTTGTCACGTGACACGTGAGGTATTTTGTCGTTGCCCATAAGCAATTTAATTCAATTATAATTTTAACTTTGGTAACTATAGTAAAAGAAAATAGATGTATGAACAAAAACTAAACGAAAACTGAGTTCGAAGAAAAACGAGTACTGAGTAAGGTAACGGTACCGGTAGTGGCCACAGTTAAGAATTTTTTTCTTTAGTTTTGACAATTGTGTATTCAGGACTCATTTAGAATATACCCGACTCTTCCCTAACATATCCATTGCCTAAAACTATCAAAAGAACAATTTTTCTATTTTTTATTAATTTTTTCTCACACCTTTTTTTGATCTAGTAGTGGCCACATCAAATTAGTTTCCAGTAGTGGCCACGTGCATGTCAGAATTTTGCCCTCCTTACGTGTTTAATATCATTAAATTCAATACCAGATGAACAAAATTGATTCTATTCAGTAGAAGCTCTAGGATACAGCCCAACAAACGAGGAAACTAGGGACGGTCATATTGAGAAGTTTACCATAATTTCCAATGGCTCTGCGCACTCCTAGTTCAACCTCCGACTACAAGATGACATGAGCTGTACCTCCTGCAAGTTTGAAGCCACTAGGAGACCGGGAATCCTTATTTCTCAAATATAAACTTTAAAATGGCCACTACTGGAGCAGTGGCCACTACCGGGGAAGTACAATGGTTCATAATAATTATGAACCATTGTACTTTACAGTTATTTTTATTCAGGGGCATCAGGACGAATCCTCGCGTTTAGCACACCCCGGACAAAAAATCCCCGTGTGAAAAATGACAGGAATAGATACTCGGAAGCAGAATAATTCTTCTGTGCTCGGGGCCCCAAGTTGATGTTTATGCTACCGGGGTCAACGTGACAAGTTTTATGGCAATCATGATTCGTCATATCGCTCCACATTACTTCCTACTCGGGGAGTCTTCAGTTTCACGATGGAGGTCATCCCAACACCTACTAAGCGAGGAGAAAAGCTGTTATTCGAATGGTATCAGTACACGAGACACAAAATATTGAGCGTAGTGGGTTTGGGAAATCGTGGGAAAAGGAAATGAGTTTCGGAACAGGAAACGCAATGGCTTTCGGAGAAGGGAGGGTCTGCCGCAAAGCGAAGTGCAACGGTCTAGGGGGCAAAATGCTTGTAGCTATCTTTTGGTAAATCTTTCGGTGTGTTCGAATGTGTTCTGTCTAGTTAGCTGGTCTGGATGCTCGCTTCGCTCTCATCTCAAAAACAAAAGAAACATCCTAAATCAGTCCTTCTAGTAAACTATAGATCAGTTGGATAAATAGATCACCCCAAACCCATAACGTTTCGTTCTACTACTACTTAGACTTGATCCTAAACTCATTACTCGTCCTTAACCGAAAATCATTGCCTTTTTCACCGAAACCCATCGGGTTTTGAGCCTCGCTCCCCCAAACTCAAAGCGCCCAAAATATTGAGTGACGGCGTAAGGTGGGCTTGCTCCAAAAAATCCTCGTTCAAAGTGAGTACATTACTATGTAGCTATACTCGTACCTACTGTTGGAAAACAAATTATTATTGGCTTATGGAATGTTAGACGAATACGTTCCACGTGGATAAACATGAATATATAATATAAACTGTATGTACCTGTAGGGAATTTGTCCTGAAGGGAGAAATACACCTACTATGTCAACTTTCTCTCCCGAAGGGAGATACTCGCTTACGTTTTGTTTCCCCTCTCGGTCGCGTAACCAAATGTGTTTAGCGCACAAGGTTTGGGACACCAGACGCGTGCGTCCGCAAGACTCCAAACTTGTGAGCTGGAAGGCGGTGAGTGTAAATTTGGGACACCGGACGCGTACGTCCGCAAGACTCCAAATTTGACGGGAAGGAACGAGATGGAGTAACGACCAAGATTGGCGTCCCCAGCCTCCGGAGGCTGCCGCACCAATTTGATAGTTACAGGAGATAGGTTTTAGGAAGAAGAGGCGTTCCCAGTCTCTCGAGACTGCCGCACCTCAACTGAAGGGAAGAAGGTAGTCCTAACTGACTGAGAAGGGCGAAGTTAGGTGATCACAATTAAGAGGCAAGGTTTAGAGCTGAAAGGGCTTCCACCGACTGTGTCCTTCCGGCTCGTAGGCCGGGTTTATATATGGTCAAGGAACCCCTTCTACCCTGCTCCCTTCGAGGAGGGTGGAAGGGGGTGACGCTACCTGGTCGGCTTGGTCCCCATGTTATTAGGAAATAATTCTAGTGTACATAGACGGATTCTTCACAGTACCCATAAAGCTAGAAATGTATTTCGTATTGTTCCCTCTTTCAGTAGTTTTCATAAGTTGGGGATTTTTTGTCCGCCCTTCGGGATTTTTTGTCTGATTACCGGAACTCAAGAGATCCGAATGCCATTTGCGTTTTAATCATCAAGATACCCGATGAGGTCTTGGACTTGAGAGCATATCACGAACAGCAGTATTTGGATGAGAGTTGATGGGTTCAGCTAGAAGAGTTGGAGAGTGACTCAGTGATTGTAAGAATTACAACGAACGTACTGTTTCATTACAGACAAACCATTGTGCGCCAGTCAGTATTCCCAAGGTCTCTAACGTTTAATTTGTGTTTTGCATGCCGAGCCCCAAATTTCACTCCCGTATAGCCATATCGGCAGAAGTAACATAAGATAGGATAGACGCATCACGTGAAGGGGTAGAACTTGACTAGATAATAGGAAGTACAGTTGGCGGATCCTCTCACGCACTCTTACCACAATGTCGCTGATGTGAGGTTTACACGTCAAACGACGGTCCATCCTATGTGTATCATGAACGTGAAATCTTCTTGTGACAGGCGACTCAAATTCTTGAACAGACTGTCATCCTCCAAATCCTTTAGCAATGAAGAATAATTTCTTCCCCGAGAAACGACGACTCGAACGTGTGGTGCCTTTTTCTTTTGCGCTTTTCCTTTTTCAATAGATGATCTAGAACCACAATCGGCGCAGCGGCAACCGCAGCTCTCAATAACATCATGGGTGCAATCTGATAGCTGGAAATGTTCTTTCAGCGTCAACAGTGCTGCTCATTTCAATCGTGCTCGTTTAAAACCGGAAAATGCTCGATCGCGAATGATGCTCGAAAGAAAGGCCCCTTTTAAATTACAGTATTACCCAATCCGTGGTATTAACTATGCATTCTCAAAACGGAAAAAAATATCTGGCAAGTTGGGTGTGACACATAGCATGAACTGACAGATCTTCCGAAATGGTGTACTACGTCCACAAATTCAATTCTAGAAAACTAAAATATTTTCCAAATTTTTCCTAGTTTTACATTTATACGTACCTTACCCCATTTGTCTTATGCAAATATAGTTTACCGTTTATGATTTAGCTTTTGTTGTAAGCTAAATATGAACATACGGCTAACTTAGTTGCTCAGTTAAGAAGTATTTATTTTGGACTAGTATTTCCTTTGTTAAAGTACGGTATTTTTGTGTGGGGAAGTGCCGGAAAATCTCTGTTAAGATCCCTGCAAGTTGCACAGAACATTATTTTGAAAATTGCCCTCCGTAAGTCTCCGCGATACCCCACTGTCCTTCTTTACTCTGAGTTTGATGTTCTCAATGTACGGCAATTGTTTTTATACTCGTATCTATCGTGCTTGATAGTTTATAAAACCGGTTTGAACCTTCGCATAGGAGTACTGTCGCTCATACACGCACGGCATTGTCATCTAATATTCAGTTGCCTAAGCTTAAATATGAACGTACAAAAAGTAATGCCTATCACAGAGCCTTACATTTCTTTTATGACTCCAATGTTAATGTTGATAGGTATAGTAGTTTCATCAGTTTTAAGAGGGAAATTCTGAATAGGAATAAGGGAATTGGTTTGTAGAATGCTTATAATGTATCTTTATCCATTACAAAAATAAATATACTTTAATTTTCTTATTCTTTCAAGTTTTTTTTTTATTGATGCTTACGGCTAAGACTAGCTTCACCAGCCACCACAAGTTCTTGTGAACTTATTTGGTTGGTGGACTGGAAGAAATTGTTTCATTGATTCATTCTATGCTGCCTTTGTTCAATCGATTTATTTCTGTCAATAAATTAATATTCTATTCTATTCATTTCAATTTCAGTACAGAAATCTCAAAGGCAAAGCAAATGTGTCAGCAAGCATATGGCCTTGGAAGGGAGCGCCAAGGCAGAAATATTACGGAAAAAAGAGATGTTGAAAACCAACTCGTTAACTGAATTTATGCATTGGAAGAAAACTGAAACTGATGATGACAAAACGCTCCTACCCTTGTGGAAAAAATTGGAAACGAAACCACCTGAACCTCAGACCGACGAAGAAAATGCAAAAGGTACAATATTGTTTAATTTTATAAAAGTAAGGAAGACAACAACGTGAAGTTTGTCTCACTTAACACGTCCAGGGGTCAGGAAATACGCTTTTATGGGACGTAAATTTATGAAAGTGAATTCCTTAAATTCGTTATTTAAAATGAAATAGATCTCCGTTTTCCGAGACGCCCGAGAGGATTCTTTTCAACTCTTGATCCTCGAGCACGAGCCCATCGTTTTGTGATTCACACGTAATTTTCTTCTAACAATTTGTTTTCTCATACCGTTGCAAAGCTGAGACTCTGGTGAAGGTTTTCCTAGGGAGTAGGAGTAACAAAATCTATTAATTATGAGTGAGAAAACAGTGGTAAAAATTAGTTTTTCCATAAATTTTCAAAATTTGATCTTAGACTAATATTTCACCTTCTAAATCTCGTTGAAATGTTTTTATTTTCTTTAAGGGGGTGAGAAATTTAACGCTCTTCCCTACGCTGTCCTGAAAATTGATTTTAGAGAGTAGTTTAAAAGAGTTATGGCCATTTTAATGACGTATATAAGGTTGGAAACGAGAAAGAAATCTGGAAAGTAAAATTTGGAAACGAAGGCCATAAAAATGTTTTTCTTCTATTGGAAATTACCTGTAGAATCAATCCCCTCATTAGTTACCGTTAGGTTTGTTACGCCTGGTATACAAAACATAATGATCAATAATTTGGTCAGGATTCGAACGTTTTATTCGAATCAGCAGTCTGTGTATACAAATCCGATCTTGATTTTAACGGTGTCGGAAAGATCACAACATCTTAAACGCAGATTGGGGAAGGTTTAGTGTTGGTGGTTTAGTTAGAGTTGATTTAGGTAGATTCGGAAGTCATGAAAAACGCTGCAAATTCTTTCACTGGGGTTTATTATTCAATTGGCTTGCGTTCATGATTTGAATTTCTACTAAGCTTTGGAGTGTGCGTGTTTCACAGGTGATAGAGCGATTATTGAATTTCAGGAGATATGCATGGAGCACGTAAATCTGTTCTCAACCAAAATACCTATTTGGATTGATCAGTTGATCATATTTGTGTGACTCCTGAAATTCAAAATAGCTCTTTCCTGTGAAACATGCACACTCCAAAGCTTAGTGGAAATTCAAATCATGAACGCAAGCCAATTGAATAATAAACCCCAGTGAAAGAATTTCCAGCGTTTTTTAAATGAACCTCAATATCCCCCCCCCCCCCCAATAAAAACATCTATAATTTATCAAGTCCTTTAGCACTCGTATTGCGTTAAAACTTCCCCAAATCCGAATTTAAACGATGTAGCCAAAGGTAGACTGATGTAGAGGAGGCACACAAATATGATCAACTGATCAATCCAAATAGGTATTTTGGTTAAGAACAGATTTACGTGGTCTATGCATATCTCCTGAAATTCAATAATCGCTCTATCACCTGTAAAACACGCACACTCCGAAGCTTAGTAAGATTCAAATCATGAAATCAAACCAATTGAATAATAAACAACAGTGAAAGAATACTTATTTACCCCAGTAATAGGTAATATTGAATAATAAACCCCAGTAATAATATTGAATAATATTTACCTATATATTATCAGCGATTCATGCATATCAGAATGCTTCAACCCGTGTATCGGCTATAAACTACAAGTATCCACATCGGCTATCACTCCGGTATCCACATTCACTACAACTCGACGCTATCGGCATCACTAGGTTACAAACAAACAATAATAAACCAAAATACGCGAATGTTGGCACCATAAATCGAGCCATACATCGGGAACGGTTTGACCTACAGACCTGGGGAAGGGCTCATTCGATTCCTCATGGTATGTTCTTCAAATAGGTAAAAATTTAGGCCGCTTCGACTTGTTTTGAGGTTTGTAGGGATTTTACAAAACTTTGACAGCCCTTAAAGGGCACTTTAAATTGAGTGAGAGAGCTGGCTCAAGAGTTGGGGCGTCGTCGGACCAAGATGGATTCTTCCTGAAAATTTCAGATCTTTTGCTCCAGCCGTCTGGGAGAAATCGTGCGTACGGCGGACGGCGGACGGACGGAAAAATTGTTATTGGAGATTTGGATTCTACACCCTTTGAAACGTAAACCATGAAATTTTCAGGGGGGGTTAGCATTTTTTTTTCCGGAGCGATTACAATGGTTTATTATTGAATAATAAACCAAAAGCTAGGTTCAAGTACCTATAATCTGTAGTACGATACAAACTATGCTAAATAGACGGTTTGTTGGCAGACGATCAAATGATATTCGACGGTGAGGAGAACGTGAAAGCCAAGGAAGGATCCACCAACAGGAGGCTCAACAGGTCAACCTGCAAATTTGGGAAACCGCTTCCTCCTAACGCGCCTGTACGCGTTTACGTCAACATCAAATGCGACTTCACACATCGCTCGTTCCCAACTCCTATGCGAGAGTCCAAATTCACGGAAGAAGAGGAGGCAAGTTCACCTTCTTCTCTAATAATTTATCTCCTATCTCTTGTGCTCACGCATCTTTAAATATCTCTCGCTCTCTCATACCAATGAGCAAACATTTATTATTTTCATGAAACCTTGGCACATGCAGCATTTAGTTCTTGGAGGAGTTGCATAAGATGCGGAATTCGATAGAAATAAGATGGGACATGTGGCTTAAGAAAGTGCTCTACCCTAAAGTAGTAGATGCCGTTTTGCCTTTCACCTCACCTATGTTACGTGAAACAGTATCGAACCAAAATCAATATTCTCTACATTTTGGGTTTTAAGCCTGTCTTGAGAGATGATCCCTCCTTCCATGATGCCTATCCTACAACCAATCTTTTGGACTGTGCCCACAGTCAGAATTGAAAAAGAAAAGGAAAACATGCTTCATTAAAATAATAACTGTTCACACAAATCCATCTCCAGAATACTACTGGGTATAAACCGTCTAGTTATAAATATATTAAAAATGTATTCGTTCTATTCTATTCTCTCGATCATATTCATATTCTCTCGATCATTACAAAAAATTCAACTTTTGAATAAACCAAAGCATGCGATACGACAATGGACCAAAGATCCTTCTGTCGGAGATATCCCGAGAATAGGCTGTCAATTTATTATTTATGAGATGAAACATTGGGGCCTACGAGCATATCTATCAATTAAGAGTTGAATCACCGGTTGATTTCGTTAATCAATTTGGCACGATAACTCCACGCCACCCTACAAAACTCGGCAACCGCCCCATACTATAGCCATTCAGTTGCTAACACGGGACAGGCCCCAAGGAAATTATTAACATCCTCCAGTGCCCCAGGATGATGCAGCCGGGAGAAATTGGCGGTGATTCAGTCCCAAAAGAAAGCCTGGCAGCGTCACCAGCCAACGGCGCGCGCGTAAGGGCCCTTGATGCTCATTCCTCACATCGATTGCGAGCAGAGTCAAATCCAACTCGCTGTACTAGGAGAACTCAATATGAGTATAGAAGAAGAAGAAGAAGAAGAACTCAAAGCAAAATATATGTACGAATATCGCCATGAATATGTATAATTATATAAATTAAACTTATTCTTCACAAATTTAGTTTTAGATAATACAAATAATTAACTTATACCAATCATTAAAATTTAAATATATAAAGCTGAAGGGTAGGATTAATGGTAGTTTATCCATAATTAAATTCAGATACCAAATACTTCCTGTCCACAAATTTGTACGCCAAAATGCTCATTCCTCACATCGATTGCGAGCAGAGTCAAATCCAACTCGCTGTACTAGGAGAACTCAATATGAGTATATCAATAATTGATACACATCCTTTTATGAATGTATAAATTATTGATACACATCCTTTTAATGACTTAATATCTCTTCAGCCAGTTCAATTAGATACTGGTACGAACCGGCCTGATTATCCATCCCACCGAAAATTGTGTCCCGCTTTCTTCGTTGGTTGGTAGGCAGTTCAATGACTAGGGCAAAGCTTTAACTGCACGAAGGGAAATGGGAAGGAGGCTTTATAAAGCATGAACAAGAGCTGAAAACGATAATGATGAAATCAACGAGGACCTCCACTGGATATCACAGCGATTAGCCATGTGGTGGACGTACGAGTTTCATTTGATTGGAATATGGTTAAGTTTGTTTGAAAAATAGTTTCATTCAGTTGAAAAAAGCTTTTATTTGATCGGTTCATTTTGCAACAAGTTTCATTTGAGTCAAAAATGCTATGTGTACATTTATAGGTATGTACCTGTACACTATTAATGTTATATTAGGCTTGCCCGTATCAAATACGTAAATGAAAGGTGAGGGACCCAAATGATGGTTCGCGAACATCTCGTAAAAAAACCCATAGTATATGTGGAATTCCTGATTTTGTTCTCATCTCATCTCTACTAAGATGCTGCTGGACTCTTTGAATTTGAAACCTTAAAATCGTTGGCCAGAACTAACGGGAAGTCAACATGAACTGCTCTTCGTTACTTGTTGAAAAATAAAAGTACATGACTAGATTTAATCCATTCCCTCGAAATAAATAATTATAGAAATTAAAAATGTAGCCACATTTTAATTTTTTTCATAAGTTTAATCATCAGGAGCAACAGCCCATATTTGCTATACTAAGCTATTCCCATCTTTTCATAGTTCTTGGTCCCATTCTTCGTGATGTCCCACCTTTCAATTCAGTAACTAGCTGGTTCACTCGGAATTCGGGTTTGAGTAATGAAAGAGGTGTGGGCACTCATCATTGTCATACATACAAGTAAAACTAAGTCCTATTATTAATTGTCTCTCTTTTTGGTTTATTATTCAATAATAAACCATTGTAATCGCTCCGGAAAAAAAAAATTCTAACCCTCCATGAAAATTTCATGGTTTACGTTTCAAAGGGTGTAGAATCCGAATCTGCAATAAAAAATTTTCCGTCCGTCCCCCGTACGCCGTACGCACGATTTCTCCCAAACGGCTGGAGCAAAAGATCTGAAATTTTCAGGAAAAATCCATCTTGGTCCGACGACGCCCCAATTCTTGAGCCAGCTCTCTCACTCAATTCAAAGTGCCCTTTAAGGGCTGTCAAAGTTTTGTAAAATCCCTAAAAACCTCAAAACAAGTCGAAGCGGCCTAAATATTTACTTATTTGAAGAACATACCACGAGGAATCGAATGAGCCCTTCCCCAGGTCCGTAGGTCAAACCATTCCCGGTGTATGGCTCGATTTATGGTGCCAACATTTGCGTATTTTGGTTTATTATTGTTTGTTTGTAACCTAGTGATGCCGATAGCGGCGAGTTGTAGTGAATGTGGAAACTGGAGTGATAGCCGATGTGGATACTTGTAGTTTATAGCCGATACACTGGTTGAAGCATTCTGATATGCATGAAACGCTGATAATATATAGGTAAATATTATTCAATATTATTACTGGGGTAAATAAGTATTCTTTCACTGGGGTTTATTATGCGATTGGCTTGCGTTCATGTTTTGAATCTGTACTAAGCTTCGAGTGTGCGTGTTTCACAGGTGATAAGCGATTATTGAATTTCAGGAGATATGCATAGAGCACGTAAATCTGTTCTCAACCAAAATACCTATTTGGATTGATCAGTTGATCATATTTGTGTGCCTCCTGGAAATTCAATAATCGCTCTATCACCTGTGAAACACGCACACTGCAAATTCTTTCAGTGGGGTTTGTTATTCAATTTTATTCATTTGAGTTGCATTCATGATTTGAATTTCTACTAAGCTTTGGAGTGTGTGTGTTTTACAGGTATTAGAGCGATTATTGAATTTCAGGAGATATGCATAGAGCACGTAATTATATATTATTACTGGAGTTTATTATTATTATAGCACGTAAATCGGTTCTAACCAAAATACCTATTTGGATTGATCAGTTGATCATATTTGTGTGCCTCCTCTACATCAGTCTACCTTTGGCTACATCGTTTAAATTTGGATTTGGGGAAATTTTAACGCAATACGAGTGCTAAAGGACTTGATAAATTATGAATGTTTTTATAGTGGGGGGGGGGGGGTAATTGAGGTTCAATAAAAAAACGCTGCAAATTCTTTCACTGGGGTTTATTATTCAATTGGCTTGCGTTCATGATTTGTATTTCTACTATTTGCAATTTATTACACTTTTGCAATACGGCCACACACTTGTTTGATGAGGTGTTCCTGAACCGATTATTATGAAATTTAGACTCGTTTTCCTCAGAACGATGTGAACATTTTGAATCTTACAAAAAATTACATTTTTCAACAAAAACAACTAAAACGTCTTGCGTCAAGAGGGGGAGATTGAAAGGGGCTTTTACTGCTGCTAATGAGGGAAAGTCAGCCGAGTTTCAACCCTATGGGCAACACCCCATGAAAGGGACCGAAACCCCTTCCCCGCCATCAGGTGGCAACACCACAACAAAGGGTCCGCTGTGGTGTTGCCACCTGATGGCGGGGAAGGGGTTTTGGTCCCTTTCATGGGTTGTTGCCCATAGGGTCGTTCCTATATGGGCAATAGTACAGGTACAGGGGCGCTGGGACCCTGCCGCGCCGCGCCTCTTGAGAGAAAACTCTCCCACAGCGCGGCGCGCCTGTGTATGTACATACCTACGTGATGAAGTCGCCAGCCGCAGTCGCGTCAGGGTCATATGTGATAAACGAACGCGAGCGAGCGGGCCACCAACGCGATCTGTTCTATAAGCGATCAAACTGCGCTGTTCTATGGAATTGTCATACGTAAAAGCGCGGTGCCGAGCTAGTTGAGTTTGTCGCGGCAAACCCTCGTGCCGCGTGGTGTGACTTTCAAATCGCTTTTTCGCCGCGCAATCCCGTTAACATTTGTTCACGTTGCACTTTGTAACGTTAACGGTGGACACTTTGTAGGTTAACCCGCTTCTGTCGAGATTTACCGTTCTTCGTTGATATTGCCTTCGTTGTGGATTTTCAACGATTTTCAATTGAATTATGTTTCAAAAACTTACAGTACGAAAATTTCTAAGATTCTGATAAGATAACTTCAACAAAATGAAACGTTAAAAACGTGAATTCTTTTCATGATTTTAATAATTTGGAGAGTCTTAGAAATGTTTTCATTCGATTCAGCGAGAAAAATTACTTGGTTATTTCCCCTTCGTCTCGTCATTTTCATGTCAAATATTTCATGTCAAAACGCTGATTTCGTTTGAAAAACGCTGCAAATTCTTTCACTGGGGTTTATTATTCGATTGGCTTGCGTTCATGATTTGAATTTCTACTAAGCTTTGGAGTGTGCGTGTTTCACAAGTGATAGAGCGATTATTGAATTTCAGGAGACACACAAATATGATCAACTGATCAATCCAAATAGGTATTTTGGTTGAGAACAGATTTACGTGTTCTATGCATATCTCCTGAAATTCAATAATCGCTCTATCACCTGTGAAACACGCACACTCCAAAGCTTAGTAGAAATTCAAATTATAAACGCAAGCCAATTGAATAATAAACCCCAGTGAAAGAATTTGCAGCGTTTTTTTTTTTTTTTATTGAAACACGCACACTCCGAAGCTTAGTACAGATTCAAATCACGAACGCAAGCCAATTGAATAATAAACCCGAGTGAAAGACTACTTATTTACCCCAGTAATAATATTGAATAATAATCCCCAGTAATAATATTTACCTATATATTATCAGCGTTTCATACATATCAGAACGCTTCAACCCCTGTATCGGCTATAAACTACAAGTATCCGCACCGGCTATCACTCCAGTAACCACATTCACTACAACTCGACGCTATCGGCATCACTAGGTTACAAACAAACAATAATAAACCAAAAAACGCAAATGTTGTCACCATAAATCGGGCCATACATCGAGAATGGTTTGACCTACGGACATGGGGAAGGGCTCATTCGATTCCTGATGGTATGTTCTTCAAATAGAGAAATATTTAGGCCGCTTCGACTTGTTTTGAGGTTTTTAGGGATTTTACAAAACTTTGACAGCCCTTAAAGGGCACTTTAAATTGAGTGAGAGAGCTGGCTCAAGAATTGGAGCTTCGTCGGACCAAGATGGATTATTCCTGAAAATTTCAGATCTTTTGCTCCAGCCGTTTGGGAGAAATCGTGCGTACGGCGGACGGCGGACGGACGAAAATTTTTTATTGCAGATTCGGATTCTACACCCTTTGAAACGTAAACCATGAAATTTTCAGGGGGGTTAGAATTTTTTTTTCCAGAGCGATTACAATGGTTTATTATTGAATAATAAACCAAAACGCAAATGTTGGCACCATAATAAACCAAAATTAACGTTTTTCCACGTTCAAACACTGAGTTCTCTGTCAAAAATCGCTCTGGAATAAAAACGCTGCAAATTCCTTCACTGGGGTTTATCATTCAATTGGCTTGCGTTCATAATTTGAATTTCTACTAAGCTTTGGAGTGTGTGTGTTTCACAGGTGATAGAGCGATTATTGAATTTCAGGAGATATGCATAGAGCACGTAAATCTGGTTCTTAACCAAAATACCTATTTGGATTGATCAGTTGATCATATTTGTGTGCCTCCTGAAATTCAATAATCGCTCATCACCTGTGAAACACGCACACTCCAAAGCTTAGTGAAAATTCAAATCATGAACGCAAGCCAATTGAATAATAAACCCCAATGAAAGAATTTGCAGCGTTTTTTTCTAATAATTCCATAATTGGCTACTTCCGCGAACCAGAAAGAAATTAGCCATAGCGCTCGTGGATACTCATCAGGAAATCAACCTCTTTTATTCAGATTTCTAATAATAAAGATTGATTTTAATACATTCATAGGTTTAAAAAAAGTTAATTATTGATGTAAATGACTGAGCTAAATACTTAACAACACATATTTATTGTTTTAAAACTGTTTACCTTCTTCAGTGGCTTTCGAAACAAGCTGAAGCGAGAAGGAAAACAGGTTTCATGGTGGAAGATCTTCGACCAGAAGAGAACAACCCAGAATGGCTGTTGGAAAAAGGAATGTAAGTTTTCTTACTATTCAGTTATGGTACGTCGAATTAGTTTCCATTAATATCAAACTGAATACAGACTTGTAACCACCTAATATGTGGGAACAGGCTGTAAATGTTTTCCTCCGAGTTTCACTGGTCAGAAATCAAGGCATCAGTCTGCGGTATACGCAAACGTCAAATTCACCGAGATTCTCAGGTTCTAGTGGTTCGATCGAGCTAATATGTTCACAGTTGTCGAGGAAAAAAGGTCTAATAATATCAAATCAATACCAAAAAGATCGCATCATCGTTTTACCTAGTAGGTTTCTTTGGTCCATTTCAAAGTCCTCATATTTCAAAAAATGTTCATACAAATCTCTGAAATTACATCAATAAAAAAGCAGACCTAAAATTGTTTACTCGTAGTAATAACGATTATTGTGACAAAAATATAATTTAGAGAGAGGCTGTCAAATAATCATAGACAACAACTCGAACCTTCAAAATTTTTTCTCAGCTCAATATTGCTTTGGAAAATTTACTTGAACATTAGGATAACCAGGTCTTGCGCCGAGTGAGCCTACATAATAATGTCTGATGAATACACCAGCGATCGGGGACCGGATTATTTTCTTCATATAGGTGTGGACTGGATACGAGTGGCCACGGACTGACAGATGGGACCAAAACCGATCTGCAAGCTATTAAAGCAAATGGCAAATAGCAAATGCAAATAGCTTCTTTACTAAATTACCAACCATGAGGTCTTATCGTGAAGGAACTCTTTAATGAACATCCTTCAGCCTAGTAACATTGTCGACAGATTGTCGACAGACTTACCCTTCAGTATACCCCTGCAATGGGAGTTTTTAAAGGGGAAAATGAAGGACACTTTCGTAGAAAAATGTAGAGCTGACGCCACGAATGCACGTTTTCATTTATTGTATAAGGACTTGAGTCCCCCCACCTACATGGAACAGCTGAATCTCAGTCATCCCGTAGTGAAAATAATATGTAAAACTAGATGCGAAATGCTAAATCTTAATTGTAAAAGATGGATAGCCGATAGAAATCATATGTGCTCGTTATGTAACACTGGTGAAGATGAAAATGTGATCCATTTTTTGGCGAGATGCCCTATTCTTGGTAATCTAAGGAAAAACTTTTTTGGATCTAGATTCATTAGTGTGGAAATGGCTGCGGAATACCTAAATGGAAAAAATTGGATGAAGCTGGGTTGGTTTGTTATAAATGCCATGAGGTACAGGAATGAATTGACGGAGCAATTCAATTGTTGAGTCTTTAAGTTGTTTTTCATTCATTTATTTAGTTTTATTTATTTTGTTTCCAATTAGCGTCTTGATACGAAATTTTTGATGAAGAACACTCTGTGACAATCTGGGTATAATGTTGAAAGGTTAATATGGGTGATCGTCCTTTTGATGGGATTTCTTTTTGTTGTTTGTTGTTATAAATGTAGGTTAAGAAAATGAGAAATTCATGTTAATAATGTTGAAGAAAGTAAATATTAAATATGAAATTTAATATAAAGCATGAGATCGTTAATATGAAGCATGATATTAAATCTAGAAAAGTATTTAAGTAATTTATACAATTAATATAGTAGGAAAATATGTTATATAGCAGGTACCTCTGTAACGGGGAAAAAACCGCGAACCCCGGCATACTTATAGCTTTACAGCTCAAGCCGTATAATGTTTGTCGATCTTTTGTTATGTTGTGTTCTTATTGCGGAAATAAAGCATTTAAAAAAACAACAAACAGACTCACCCTTCATTCATGAGCGGTAGGTCCAGTAGGTTCCTTCCATCCGTATGTTTTTTTTATTATAAAATACTAAACCCGCACGACCTACCGGTCTTGAAGGAGGGGTAGGTCTTCAGCGCCGTCGATAACACTACGTGCCTGACAAAAGTTCGTTGGAACATCATGAGTTCCCTAACGATGAGATCTTGATGGGGTTGAAGATTTCAGTACGACATATTTTATCGAAATCTTATCAATAAGAACATGAACTATTCATGACAATTAAAGAAATAATATTAACTTATAAACAACCAAGGATTAAGGCCATAAGAAAGATTTTTTTCTGATGAATATAGAATTAAACGGCGTTACGTTATACATTTCCTCCTCTGGATCTGTTAGGTTGTCTTGCAGATCCTGCAAGTGGTATGGGCGCCGTAGATCTCATAGATCGCCACATCGATGGACCGACAGATGAATCTTCGTCCTATGTTGCTTCCGAGTCTACCAAGGTAGCGGAAGCATTGTTTTCACTTTCGGAATGTGAAAATTTTTTTGTCTCCAAAATCAAAAATGAAACTCGCATTTTTGCGTTTTAGACCTTTCTGAACAATTTTGGCTCCGTGTCTGTCTGTGTGTCTGTCTGTCAGCAAATCCTTGTTACGGGCAAAACTACACGAAGTTATAGTCCGATTTTGATGAAATTTTCAGGGATTGTGAGGGTTGGGGTGTAGATGGTCCTCTATAGGTTTCATGACCCCCGGATCAATAGTAGCCTCTGCGCATACGCAAACGTGAAATCCTTGTTAAACGCATAACTCCGGGAGTTCTTGACTAATTTCGATGAAATTTTCAGGGATTGTGCGGGTTGGGGTGTAGATGGTCCCCTATAGGTTTCATGACCCCCGGATCAATAGTAGCCTCTGCGCATGCGCAAACGTGAAATCCTTGTTACGCGCATAACTCCGGGAGTTCTTGACCAATTTCGATGAAATTTCAGGGATTGTTCGGTTTGATGTGTAGATGGTCCCCTATGAGTTTCATGACCCCCGGATCAATAGTAGCCTCTGCGCATGCGCAAACGTGAAATCCTTCCTACAAGCATAACTCCGGGAGTTCTTGACCGATTTCGATGAAATTTTCAGGGATTGTTCGGTTTGATGTGTAGATGATCCCCTATAAGTTTCTTCTTATTGACGGATTCGATCCAGAACACATCAATATTTTTGGAATATCCTATGTCTGCGCTGCCGTCGTCTCCCATCACGGCAGGACTGTTTTTTCTGGACATTATACAACCACTGTGCGGAGGGATGACAGCAGTTGGGTACTTTGCAACGACGCTGCAATCAACCCAACATTATTTGATCCGTCATTGAACGATGCTTATATTTTATTTTTAGAAATGTCATGATAATTATTTATCACTTCAGTCATCTATCCATTCAGCGTCAATGTCAATTTTTATTATTAGGTATATTTTATAGTTTGTTCAATAGTTGAACATGCCTACCTTTATTTTCTCAAGTTATGCTCCTACATAACAATAAATTTACCTTAATTCAATATTTACTTCGCCAATTGAACGAAGTTCTTTAGTCAATAATAATTTTCAATGATCTATACAGTCATGTTATGGATACGAGGAAGCTATGTGCCGCACCCACTTGGCAGACGTTTTTTGATTTTATGCTGGTTCGCGCGTTCTAAATTCATAGCACAGATATATACCGTTATCCGACTGTAACTCGAAACCAACTGTAAGGAATTTCGATTTGGCTCGTGGAAAGCCTGGGGCTGATTGAGGCCGTCAGCAGTTCATTGCTCCGAGAGAACGCTTTGCCGTTGATTTTGTCGTTTCAATCGCTGTTCTATTATTTTCCCTTGTTGGACGTAATTATCATGCCCGATATTTACTAATGCGTGTTTTGATTTGTTAAAATGAATCCACTCACCAATCGAGACTTATCGTCGTTTGATCATCAAATTAAAACGATGTTTCAGATCTTTTCATGAAGTTGGGAACTACTTGGGAGCTGTGAGTGCGTTTAGCCACGCAATCACGTCGTGGAGCAAGATACCAGAACTGTACGCTGCAAGGGCGGCATCGCAGGTGCAACTGCAGAACTGGAGGAGAGCCATCTTCGACGCAACGGAGGTAAGCTCAATATCAATTAAGTATCATTAGTATCGTATCAGTGAGCTTAGGTTAGAGCTAAGAGCTACAGAGCTAAATAGATACGATGAACCATCTGAATTATCCCCCTTCCCCATCTCCGCATTTTGTTCCTTAGGATGTTCATGAAATCAATTAAATCAGGAGTATATGTTACAACGGAAAGTGTGGGAGAGTTATCAGAATGCGATTTAAATACTATAGTGAGAAACAAGAAACAATGAATGTTATCTACTATTAATCCCGTAGTGTAGATAACAGAAACAATGAACCAATAAATGTTAAGAACCATGTTAACACTAACTTCAATAAAATGGTCATAAATCGTTTAATAGCAGTATCAATTCAAACTTGAGGATATCGTTGTTAAAGAGCGTTTGATGATTGAGCGTTTAACTCGCCTTTCGATTCATAAAAAAATATACGTTAAGTCCGACGTCAAAAAATGCTTTTTTTTTTTTAAATTAATTTTGGATGAAAAGTCTTGATTTCATTGTTAAAACCCACGATGTTTGGGATTGAACCCTGACTTTCTATATGAAATTTAATTGCTCCAAAAAATTGATTAGTCCTCGTGAGAGGTGACCTTTGGGAGCAGTTTTTAGGAGACCCACACAGCCCTGCTACGGAAACTAACACAAAACGTTGGAAAAAGAAGTTATTTTTGAATGTCGCCAAAATTTACTTTTTGTAGTCCGGGCTGAGAACTTTTCGTCAGGCTTTCAACAGATAATAAATTAACCGATCTTTCCAACGACATTCTCAAATTTGAATTTTTAGTAAAAATGAATTGAGCTTAAGCAGTTATAGTGAAGTAGGGTGGAAAACACGAGAAAAAATATCTTAAATGTGAAACTTCTTGGAAACGAAACCTCTAAAAATCTGTAGGAGGCATTTTTGGATGGAAATGAGTTGTAGAACCGTATATTTTTGGGGTGTAACAAGAGTTGTTCTTATATGGCAATAAACAATTTATCTTTCTACAATATAAATGGAAATGAAAAGGCTGACGAAGCAGCTAGAAAGGCTTTGAATTTGGAACAAATCGAAGAGGGATCTCTCTATCCAGACACAGATTTGTACGTCCATTTACGTCGTACGGCCAATCGGAAATGGCAAGAAGTTTGTAGCGAGTGCGCATTTGGCCAGAATTACACTGAAATGTTCCCGAACATCTCTGCAACACCATGGCACAAGAGAGAACCACCTAACGCGTGCATGTAACAGAACTATCAGTAGAATCTGTTCAAACCACCGCTTAGCTCGGATCTATCTGAAGAAAATGAGAAGTGCAGATTCTGTAATACAATTGAGGAAATTTTGGAACACATCATCATGGAATGCGGAAAGTTAAGGCACACCTTATTTGAGAAAATTCTTCCAGAATCACAACGACCATTTAACTTTAAGACAATTCTATGTGCTGCTAGTACTAAAATACATGAGGAAATATTTAATTTTTGTAAAAAAATCAATTTTAGAGCCAAAACTTATTGTTTTTAATTTTTTTTAAAAATCAATTTTAGAGGCTAAACTTATTGTTTTTAATTTTAACGGCGAGAGAATGAATTTATTCAGATATAACAGATAGGTAATGAAAAAATATTTATTACTTTTTTCATATACAGGGTGATGCCCTCGTAGAGTACGAAAATTTTTGGGTAATAAAGAAAATCTGTCAATCAAGTGCTTAAGGAATCCGTTATTTTATTAGATTTTCAAAATGTCCTCCATTATTTCGAACGCAGCTTTTTGCTCTTTTTCTCACTGCTCCTACGGTCACTTCTAACGTCAGATGCTGATGTCATTTGGCTCCGGCCTCTAAGATCCTTGCCTGTAGTACTTCAACGCTGGTCACTTCTGTAGCGTACACTTCACTTTTCACGTAGCCCCTCACAAAAAAGTCCATTGGAGTTAAGTCAGGCGTACTTACCGTTTGTAAATGTGGCCATTTCCAAGAAGGTGTATCGACAAACTGAATATTAAACCCGTCCCCTTATAAACGTAAAAAGAACTGCTAATCTACAAACGGCAATGTTCGAAGTATTCCGAAGGCCGAAGTCACTGTTATTATGATACCTAAACAGAACAAACGTTTATTTTCTATCAACAATACTTTTCTTTCCTCTTCCGCTGAAGAGTTTGTTTAGTATAAAATACAGATTTCAGTAATGGGAATATCATAATGTACCTATAATTTGTCAACTAAGTAGGTACCTGATTTTCATACCAAAATAATACACCATGTTTTTCGGATTTAAAACGTGAATTTCTCTACGAAATCGGACCAAAATCATAAATGTGACTATATCATTCGAAAGCTGGTTAAATGCGCTACTTTTTATGGAATTTGCAGTTTTGTGGGTGGTCTTTTAGTAAATTGATGAGTGATAATGAAAAATAAGAAAATGTAACTTTCCTACGTAAGTTGAAGTTTGAGCTGTTCATTCGATGCAAAGTTAGTAACTTTTATGGTAACTTGTACCACCATCTTATTGGAAATTTAATGCTAAATCCGAAAATGTACTAAAAAATTGAAAAACATTGGAGCGAAGTGCACATAGCTTTTATGGAAAAAACGTGGTTTCCTCGAAAAAATCGTTGACAAATCATATCTCCGGAACGGGTTGAGATAGAACAGTGCAGTTGGCGGTGTTTTGCTCCATTTTCGGTCTAGTTTTACCCAAAAAATTTCGTACACTACGAGAGAATCACCCTGTATATTTAATGTTTATTTGGCGGAAAGGAAATAAAGGCCGATGCCAATATTTAAAAGTAAAAATAAAAATTATCTTTCTAGTTATCTATAGTACCTACTTTATATCACTTAAGAAATACCTATATCGAAAGATAAATGCGGTACAAAAGCGATTTTTGTATCTTATCTTTAGTGCAAGCTAGACTAATGACATCAATATTTCGTGGAAAAAGTTCCATTTTATCCGTCAGGAGCTTAACAAAAGGCCGAGATTTGAATTGGTGAATGCGGCTTATTGAGCCATAAATTGGGCAAACCTGCCTATGGATTTTCTAAAATTCTTACAGTAGCATACTACTAGTCCGTAGATCACCATAATGAACCTTCTAAGCTGCCGTTTTATTGTCTTGACTGTTACAATGGCTGTCAGCAGCCTAGGGAACTAAAAACGCGCCAATGGGATATTAGTTTTCTGGAGATAATGGTTCGGAAAAGTTAACAAACCGCCCATTAGACGCCCAAAACCCCTAGGTTCGACACTAACATAGGTGGCGATCCCCTGTACTACTCTTTCAAGTTTATGTTCGAGCGCTAAACATTCAAACGTTAATTATTCTCAAAACCTCCCCTGATTAATACTTGTCTTAACAGAATCATGCTACTAAATCACATTCCAGAGGAAAAATTTAATACTACACTTAAGGCCCCTCCAGACTCTCGCGAAGTAGCCCGAGGAGCGAGAATGTGGAGATGCACCTCGCCCTTCCCTGTTCCTCCTCGCCTCACTCCGTCCAACCTCGCAACGAGGCCGAGGAGCGAGGATGTGGAAGGGGTTCCTCGGCCTTCCTCGTTCCTCCATTCCTCGCCTCGCCAGACTTCGCTTCAAGAGCGGTTTTTGGAACCCGAGTCAAAGGGGCACGAGGAACTACGCATTCAGCTGACAAGTGTGTTTATAGTTGTTCGGGTTTGTTCAATTCAGTAGTTTTGCTGTGTTTGTATATGTATATATACATATATAGTTGTGATGAGTGACAGCAATAGTTGGTCCCAACTTCTACTTTCTAGAGGCTTATCGGTCTGAGCCCGTGATATGCGATCCTAAACATGCTCAACATAAAGATAGGAAAAAAGTCAATGATGCATGGGTGAGGATTGAGGCCGTGATTGGGAAGCCAATCAAGGAACTAAAAAGTAGAAGAGACTCTTTGATGGCAACATATCGTGGGTACAGTAGAAAGCCGCCTCCAGTTTCCCCACGAGAATGCTTTGCCTTGCCCCGTCTTGGCGAGCATACTCCGCGAGAGTCTGGAGGGGGCTTTATATATACCCTATTACATATTCTACCGCAATTACGTATCTCGTTGTTTCAGTGCTTGGAGTTGTGCAGACCCCACGTCCAAGCCAACGCCGACATGAGGTTCTCGTGCCATCTAAACCGTGGGATTGGTCTCCTTGAGATCGGTAAAGGGAAATCCGCTCTGGCGGACTTCATCGAAGCCCTGGAGCTCCGCCCGGGGGACGGCCGCCTCGAGCACCTCATGGACAGAGCCGAGTCCCTGCAGGCCGAACAGGAGGAGGCAGAAGCTAAGGAGTCCATGCGACGCCTCATCACCACCGAGGACGACGCTCAACTGGATACGAAATACCTGAGCCCCGCGGACCTGGCTAACTGATCCGCCGAGTTGTACATAAATCATTTTGAACGAGAAAATTCTTAGGCTTTTTTGTATTTGGGTGATTCTCAAAGGAAGGGCAATTTTCTACCTCCTGAAGTTCAAAAACATGCAAGTGCTCAGATTTCAGTTTTTATTTATTTTTAATTTCACGCATTCCGTACACGAAACCAGGCAGAACACAGTAGTCCTTCGAGGTTTAACTCCATTTTTAAACCCGGAATTCGAATTTTAAAATTCAATAGACCCACGTCACTCACCACACTAGGGTTTCCAACAAAATACTGAATCAGCAAGTGCCCTTACATGTTTATTAAAAATAGTTTGAAAAAGTCAATTTTGGTCGCTAAGTTATTACTCGTTATTACAGCAATCTGGTCTGATGCCAACATTTTATGTAAGTATGCATGCATTTTTATTTTAATGTTGACTGGACTGGACCTATGAGTATGAAAAATTATTTCCTCATAGCAAAATGTCAAGTCTTATCAAGTCTCAAATCGACCTGTCTATCATATTAATAAACTAGAATTAAAGGAACAAATAATCATCATTTCCTCTCCTTCAGCTTTTCTGTGGGAAATCTTTTTGGTGGCCCCATTTTCAATCTGAGTTGCTTGATGGAATTTTCTTTCTCACCACACTCATAGGAAATTTCAATCTTTTCAACTTTTTCAGATTTTATTTTGTAAATTGCGGGAGTTGTGACCATTTTTCTCGAACGTCATTTTTCGATCTAACGAAATTCTTGGTACTCAAAGTAGATAGTTCCACGAAAACCCGTTTTTAATAAGCTTCCCAATGAAGTAATCCAATTAGTTTTGGTTTATTATTCAATAATAAACCATTGTAATCGCTCTGGAAAAAAAAATTCTAAACCCGCCTGAAAATTTCATGGTTTACGTTTCAAAGGGTGTAGAATCCGAATCCGCAATACAAAATTTTCCGTCTGTCCGCCGTACGCACGATTTCTCCCAAACAGCTGAAGCAAAAAATCTGAAATTTTCAGGAAAAATCTATCTTGGTCCGACGACGCCCCAATTCTTGAGCCAGCTCTCTCACTCAATTCAAGGTGCCCTTTAAGGGCTGTCAAAATTTTGTAAAATCCCTAAAAACCACAAAACAAGTCGAATCGGCCTAAATATTTACCTGTTTGAAGAACATACCATGAGGAATCGAATGAGACCCTCCCCACGTCCGTTGGTCAAACCATTCCCGATGTATGGCCCGATTTATGGTGTCAACATTTGCGTTTTTTGGTTTATTATTGTTTGTTTGTAACCTAGTGATGTCCGGCCGATAGCGTCGAGTTGTTGTGAATGTGGATACTGGAGTGATAGCAAATGTGTGAATACTTGTAGTGTAGTTAGTAGCCGATACACGGGTTGAAGCATTCTGATTTGCATGAAACGCTGATAATATATAGGTAAATATTATTCAATATTATTACTGGGGTATTATTCAATATTATTACTAAGTATGCTTTCACTGGGGTTTATTATTCAATTGGCTTGCGTTCATGATTTGAATCTTACTAAGCTTCGGAGTGTGCGTATTTTACAGGTGATAGAGCGATTATTGAATTTCAAGAGATATGCATAGACCACGTAAATCGGTTCTCATCCAAAACACCTATTTGATTGATCAGTTGATGATATTTGTGTGCCTCCTCTACATCTGTCTACCTTTGGCTACATCGTTTAAATTTGGAAAAGGGGAAGTTTTAACGCAATACGAGTGCTAAAGGACTTGATAAATTATAGATGTTTTTATTGTGGGGGGTTATT
Organism: Creontiades dilutus; assembly: GCA_031894815.1. Taxonomy (NCBI): domain Eukaryota; kingdom Metazoa; phylum Arthropoda; class Insecta; order Hemiptera; family Miridae; genus Creontiades; species Creontiades dilutus. The sequence continues at coordinate 25,618 of JAVIWC010003290.1, read as the reverse complement.
AAGGTTCAATTAAAAAAAACGCTGCAAATTCTTTCACTGGGGTTTATTATTCAATTGGCTTGCGTTCATGATTTGAATTTCTACTAAGCTTTGGAGTGTGCGTGTTTCACAGGATAGGGCGATTATTGAATTTCAGGAGGCACACAAATATGATCAACTGATCAATCCAAATAGGTATTTTGGTCGAGAACAGATTTACGTGCTCCATGCATACCTCCTGAAATTCAATAATCGCCCTATCCTGTGAAACACGCACACTCCAAAGCTTAGTAGAAATTCAAATCATGAACGCAAGCAATTGAATAATAAACCCCAGTGAAAGAATTTGCAGCGTTTTTATTACTGTTTTTGAATGAAACTCGAGCAAGGAGAGAAATTCTAACCAGCATGGAAAATTGGATGTATTCGAGCTCAAAACTCACCAGGTCATGGAGTCATTTTTAAGATTTTCATAAAAATTGATTATATCGAAAAATCCATATTTTTGTCCATCATTTTCCAATAAATTACCTTTGTAATTATAATGGGAAAATCCATTTAGCAATCACTTACCTAAGCATAGTATACGTAGTCTTTGGTACATCAGGTAATCTCGACACCTCCAAACTGATGGATTCACTCCTCTACTTGTCCATAGGAACCCGTCCAGACATCGCTTTTGCCGCCAATTATTTAAGTCAATTTAACAACAAATATACAGAGGCGCATTGGAAAGCTGCAAAACGTATACTCCGGTACCTGAAGGGGACTGCTGATATGAAATTGACGTACCGAAAAACCAAACAGAATTTGACTGGTTATGTAGACGCTGACTGGGGAAATTGTCCAATCGATCGTAGGTCTTTCAGTGGTATGGCCTTCATTATGTCTGGTGGTGCTATAACGTGGGAGTCACGTAAGCAAAGGACAGTGTCGACTTCTAGCACAGAGGCTGAATATTTATGTTTAACGGAAGGAGTAAAAGAAGCACTCTATTTAAGAAGACTCCTCGAAAATATTGGATATCCAATTGAGGGGGCGTTGACGATCAAGAACGACAACCAAGCTAACTGGTTAAGGATCCTGTATATCATAACCGGACAAAGCACATGGAGATACGCCAGGCATTCATCCGGGAGGCAATCAACAACAATCTTGTGAATGTAGAATACATGCCGACTGAAGATATGCCTGCCGATATACTCACTAAATCCACCCCTCGTGAAAAACTAGGGAAATGTTCACGAGCTCTGGGACTTGAGGTGTCCACTTGAGGGGGCGTGTGATGATATACAAATTGACTCCAGTCCCAATACTAGTAACTAAGTTTATTGTTCCTGAATAATCTATTTTGTTGTTGACTACCATATGAGTTCAGAAATACATTACATATTTTCTTTTACCAGCAATCATCGGTTTCAAGTCGGATTATCTTTTCAATGGATCTGGAGAGACTTCCTGCAGGAGTTTTCGCTTTGACCAATCTTATTTCACCATCCCACCCACTTTTAGAGGCCCACGAAAGTTGTACCAAAAGTTTGGGAGAAAGAGATGTTGGACCCTATAGGATCATAAACCTTCTGAGCATATGACAGAATACACCTGCGAGTGACACTTTCTAGCTTCTGGTGTCTCGAATCCCAGTTATTGGAATTGATCATCAAATTGTCCTCTTTTCTATTCCAATTCAGACCCAATACCGATGTCCAAGAAGATGAAGGGAGAGAGGAGTCAGAAAACTCCCACCCACGAAGGTCAAACATACCATTGGCCATGATAGCGGTAGATTCGCGAATGAAAAGATCTCGAACTTGTGAACAGTCGACTGAAACCATGCAGTTATCAACGTAGAACGATTTCATAAGAAGGTCGATGGCAAATCTGGAAGACCTGCTCTCATTTTCATCACATTGCAGGCGTGCTAGCTGGATGTGATGATCTATGGTAGCACCTAGTTGAAATGGACTACATGTGATGCCGAAACAACTCGTGTCTGCCTCATTATTGTCGGATCACCATTCTCATCTATCCACAAAAACCGAAAAAAATCACGTTCATCCTCAGCTATGCTCATTTGTAGAAATGTTCTTCGAATGTCAGCTACAACTCCAATTCTACGTAACCTGAATCTTAGCAACAGAGGTGGTATCAGCTCGATCAGGCTTACACCTTTATCTAAACATTCGTTCACCTTTTTCTTTTGCGGAAGCACCGCCAGTGAGGAAAATAATGGCCCTTATCCCAATCATCACTCGAAACTTTCTCTATAATACCCTCTTTTTGCCAGTCTTCAAAAACTTCATTGTATGCTTCAAGCTTGCCACCTAATTTCAATTTTCTCACAATAGACTCTAACCTTCGTTTAGCAGAAAAAATATTTCTGGGGAGGGGAGGGTGCTCTCTAAGCCAAGGCATTCTGACTTCGTAACGACGATCCAAATTTACTCTGACAGTTTTGGAAAATTTATCTAGAATGACTGCTTTCTTTTCTTCTTTCGAAAGTCGAACTTCTGGATCTTCAATACCTAAGACGTCAAGTTCCCAAAGTGAGCTGATAGAATCCAATGACAGCATAGATGTTACGACCTTGAAAGTTTCTTCAGATTCGCGTTCGGTTTTGCCCATTAGTGTCCAACCCAAGAGAGTTTCAATTGCTACTAGACCACATTTTAAATTTTGCATTTTTCCAGTAAATAGTTTTCCTGCAATGTCCGAACCAATGAGGATATCAATATCACCCCCACTGACGTCATTAATAATTATGCCCAGTTCTTGCAGCTCATTAAGCCACTTTCCTCGTCTAGCAGATGGTGTGTTGCTGCAGATTGTATCTTGGTCCATGACAGAAAGATTGCAACATCAAGACTTGCTAGAAGAATTTGGTAGCAATTATGATTCATCACTTCGCTGGTCCAGTGAAAACCCAACCAGGTTTTTATCAATAATTTTGATAAAATTGATAAAAATATTCGAACGATTACTGGAAAAGAAAGCGTGTTGGCTGAACCTCTTGCAGAGTCCAGTGAACGTTCGCAATCAATTACTTATCTTATTTTGACTAGTCAACAAAAATATAGGTTTTCAAAAATAAATAAGTAATGTATTTCTGAACTCATATGGTAGTCAACAACAAAATAGATTATTCAGGGACAATAAACTTAGTTACTAGTATTGGGACTGGAGTCCATTTGTATATCATCACACAAACCTTGGAGTTGTAACTAAGATGAAAATACTTGAGCAGCCGCCAGCCACGAGGTCTGGCTCTCTTGTGTACCTGACCATTGACGACCAATTTTCATTACTCGAGGATGAGGTTTTTCAAATGGCTTGCGAACAGATGACCGCATAGCAACCGGAGTAGTCTCATTCGATGCAGGGAACTAATTTCCATTTTAATTTAACAAAAACTACCCCCTTACATAGAATTGTATGAAATTTCAACTTGTTCGATAGATTGATCCCGAAATATAACCCCTTAGAGTTACTGGTACATCCCTCATTGGTGTTATATTTTTCAGTGAAGTTGGGCACAGTAGTTTCAGAGAAAAGCTTCGAAAAACGGATTTTGCTTACAATTTAATTGTTGACATCTACATATCTTGAAACCTAATCAACAACTTTCGAGGGAGGGTTAAAAAAAAGTTTTTCTTGGCCGATTCCGAGGTTTATCATTGAAAATAATAACACAGAAACAGTACTAGGGTTCTAGTTGGACCTCACGCACAATTGCTATGGGCGAAAACAGTGGTTTTTCGAGATTTTGCAAATGTAGGAGAGGGAACTGTCATTTTCCCAGTGATTTTAGACGTAGAATCGCAAGTTCTGAACCTGTCCCACCAAAAGCAAAAAAACCAGACGCCATAACTATCTCCAGCGTTGTAGTGCAATACACACCGTTCATTTTGGTTCACTGTTCCGCAATGATCTGCTCCATTATACATAATTAAGAAACCTTTGTTAATGATTTGCTGAGATTCAATCTATAACCCAATTTTCATTCAAAATTGGCTCCAGCAGAAGAAACTCCCAGAATTTTCAATAAAATCTCCCCCCTCATTTTCCCTGGTTGGTATGGCTACCTGGTTTGGAGGAAGTACAAAATAAACTTGTGTAACAACCAAATTTTCAGGATTTTATTGAAAAGAATTTAGACATTTATAACTGCAGCGTGGTAACATAAACACCTCCACGGAATGATACACCATGTCTCCAAAGAAGACTATTCACGTATGATCTGGTTGAAATAACAAAGAAAAAGTTCGAGGACTACTATTTCAGACTTCACAGCTGCATACTGATATTTTGAATGTGGAAAAAAGCTGGAGCAAATGCCTGCACTACCTAACTGCTTTTATAGGCTATGACCGAAAATTGAACGATTTTAGAAGTTAAAGACGTCCAGAGAAGGTGCCAGCATCGATTTGTCCTTCCCACTTGTCCACCCACTCAATGGGGCACATGGATCTGTACACTTTCTTGAAGTAGTTGCAGGGCTCGTAGTTAGTTCCCTTCACCTTCTGACATCGGTGGAAGTCTAGGAAACTTTGGTAGCAGTATCTAGAAACAAAAAACTTATAATAAGAATAAGTTAATAATTCACGATGGATGATGAATCAAATCCAGTACGATTTCGATAAAGCATTTGACACCATCCATTGAAGCATTGCACAACAAAATTCAAGTTTCACGTATTCTCAAGAATGGAATTTTCTCCATCCATAAGTTATGAAAATATTGCAGTAATTCTTGCATAATTAGTCAAACCTGGAAAGAGAGCATCACATTCCATTTCAAGGACTGACTTTAATTTTTATTCAATGACTTAGATCTGATTTGTCAACTCGATTATTTACCTCAATGCTCATTCACCCTCAGGCAGAATCCTTACTTCTTCTGTTTCTGACAAAATCACACTATATAAAAACCAGCTTATCAGAGTATATCGACGTTTCAGGGGGTGGTAACGCTGGGCGGGTGGAATTCTCCCTTCCCGTCTCCCAGGGCAACCGACCTGCTCCCTCCTCCCCCGACCCCGCCAGTGAAGGAAGGAGGGCAGCGGGGGAATTTGGAATATAAGATTTTTTGACTTTGCATATTGTTATTATACTCCCTCGTTGTGTTATTCACCTATTTCTTTTTAACCTGCATGGCAGGGCCATTAAACTAGTTCAATTATATTCTTCGTAATACTAGCAGGGGTGGCTACTGACAGGCGCATCTGCTCCAAAATAAAAAAGATACCCGATAATGATAATATTATCATACTGTTTTCCAACTCTTCCCCATGAATCCTCTTTAAAGAGCAGAAGAGTTCCAAATCCACGGGCCAAAGAGAGCTTCAGGATGGTGGAGTTGTGAGTTTGCTGAGAGGGGGTTAGGGGCTTGCTGTCCCCTGTGCCCCTAAATAGGAGGAGCTTGCACAGAGAACACAGCGTTTGATTCTATCAGGGTCTAAGAAATGATCCAATGAGAGTACCTGAAATACATTGCCCAAAGTTTCAGGGAGCACACCCAGTCGTCTGCTCACCCTAAGGCTGCAGATATGTAAGGTAAGTTATAAACTTTTCTGCTTCCCTTGCTGCAATAATACGAATGAAGATTGGGTTAAACATGGAATTGGGCTTTCACCTCTACGATGGTTCTTGCTGAGCAGATATGAATTTCAACTGTTGCTAAACACGGTTTTCTGAAGTTTGACAACTTTTTATTTATTGTTGGTGATTATTACGTACTTATTATTGAACTTTTAAGGTAGGATTGAGTCGTTGATTGATCTCCTTCGATATTGGTAGTTGAAAATTGAATTTAGCTGAAAAAGCACATTTTTGTCTCACGTCCTTCGGGGTGAACCCTTACAGTCTTGGAGCACCCCAGGGTTTCAGGGTAAGAGCACTGGATAATAGATAATTGAGACTTTAGGTTCTTATCTTTACTTCATAATACTCTTTTTTAAAGACGCTTCTTACGTCCAAATGCTCATTTGACGGAAGTATATGACCTCTAACCAGGTATACAATCATGATCGATTTAATATGGATAGCGGATTTGTTGCCACCTGCATAACACATACAGTAGAATGAGCTGATTTTTGTTGTGTGCACCATAGCCCCCAGATAACCGAAAATATCCTTTTTGCAAAGGAAATCAATCTCACCAGATCTATCTCAGGAGATACTCATCCAGCAAGTCATCTCCAATTAGGGAAGGTCCTACAGTAACAAAGAGGCCAAAGCCCCTCATCAAAACAGCGACCCCCAAATGAAGTACAAACAGATTGATAACAAAGTTCAAGGTTTTATCCCAAAATAAATAAAATGACTACCAAGCAGACCACTTGTCCCTAATCCGTCAAAACGATGCCTCAAAAATTATTTCTTTATCTTCTACAGTAAGAATAAAATATTAGTACAGCTCAACTGATCTGGATGTTTGTGTCCAAACAGGAAACAGAATATCTTCCTTAGATTAATTATCTAGCAAACCTGGACAAATATTTCGATCAAAATCTATTCATGAATGTAAGGGAAAGAAGTAGAGTGGTAGGAGTTCAAACGCAAATCACACCTCAGGACTGACAAGAAATTATAGTTCAAATTGTATCCCACTTATCCATATAATTTCGATAGTTAAAAAATAGCAACAAAAAATGTTGATTAAATTTACATATTGAATGGAACACTATTTCATTGTGATTAAGAGAACGTAGTAAAGGTGACAGGTAGCTAACCATATCTTTCAAACCTTGAAATTCAAGGCTTGCTAAATAGTTCCTGGATAGGAAGTACGTTGTTAGGCTTTGAATAACATTACACACAGTACAGCTTTGAAGAAACCCAATAAGTTCAGATTAAGTGGCCACTCGCGACTAAAACCTGGAGAGGTGACAGCATATATAGAATGGAACCCACTTCTGATGAATCTCACGCACAACCCGACTGGTTGAAGGCTTTAGCCAGGCCAAACCCTGGCTTTGGAATGTGTGAGGCACCAATAACGGCTTTTCCATACTTTATACACCAACCTCCATTTAATGTAGTTCTATTTTGGCTTTGTTCCTGTTATCTGGTGGTCCCAAATTTGGAGATTCTTCGAACTCACCCTTTAGATGGTCCACCCACACAATAATTGTCAACACTCGAGGACAAGTCCCAGGATGATATCCCATTAATTTGGTTTTGGTAACCGTTTGGTATAATATGGGGTGTTGCAGACGAAACGTCGAGACTGATCATGAAGAAATAGACAGGAATTGAGCCGGTGAACTTTCAAGATAGTCTTTAACATTATCTCCAATGATGAACTCTGTTGGATTGATGGTCAGGTGTAAAAATGCTCAAACAAAAATTGCAGCTCTAATTTACTATGAACACATTCATTACTCCTCTATTTTGCATTCAATCATTTTGACACAGTTGGTACTACAACTAATTTGAACCATTTACGAGGGTGGATTTATAAATGGGACTTTGATCTCTGAGCGCCGAAGGTTGATGGAAGCGACCTGTCGCTTCTTGACTGTTTGGGTAGGGTCATTAGAAGATGCAAGATGCTGTCTCCCTCATCACGACCGTTTTCCAGTAGCGTTCTTGATGTCTGAGAAACAAGTCCCCCCCTCTATTGAGCAACGCATTATTATAAAATTTCTTACTCGTGAAGGAGTCAAACCTTTGGAAATTTTCCAAAGGTTGACCGTACAGTTCGGGGACCAAACCCTCTCAAGGACCCGTGTGTTTGCATGGCACAAGGAGTTTGAGGAAGGAAGAGAACGAGTGGAGAACGAGAAACACGATCGTCGTCCCCGGAGCAGTATTACTGATGAGAACATTCGTGCGGTTTTTGCGAGGTGTTTTGCTCATTGATTTTCTGCATGAGCGAAGAACAATCAATGCTGCCTATTATTGTGAACTGCTGACTCAAGTGAGGGCTGCATATCGCAGCAAAAGGCGGAACCAACCAATTCGTGACGTCATCCTCCTCCATGACAACGCAAGGCCCCATACTGCAGCTTCAACTGTTCATTCATCCTCCCTACAGCCCTGACCTGTCGCCCTGCGATTTTCACTAGTTTGGGCCACTTAAAGAAGCGCTAGGAGGACAACGATTTGATGATGATGAGGGGGTGGAGTGGTTCGTGCGCAATTGGCTTGGGACTCAACCTTCTTCCTTTTACGATGCTGGAATTAAAAAACTCCCAACTCGCTGGGAAAAATGCATTACGAAAGCAGGAGACTATGTAGAAAAGTGAAATATATTTGGTTTTTATTTTCTATCGAATTAAATTTTATAAACTAACAAGTCCCGTTTATATTTGATCCACCCTCGTATAAAGTTAGCAAGCTCTGCTGTGCACCCATCATATTCTAGTATAGTTCATTATGCTCAAAAAGTGCTTTTGCACGAACTCAACATCTCATTCATATGGAATGAATGTTACTGATCATCTTTCCCATGGCAGTTTTATTTTATTCCTGATTTTAAGGAAAATGAAGCAAAACAAACACACATTGTTACACGTAAAAAAAGCTCAAATCCAGGAATCTTTTAAAAAGGTGCTTGTTTTTCGAGCTACTGCCTTGTTGAGAATGGGGACCAGACTTTCGTTAAAACAAATATTTATAGCACCAAATCAAAAGCATTTTTTCTTGTTTTTACAGTGAAAGTTTTTACTTTTAGAAGTGAGATCAGTGGGATCTCGAATGAGCGCCAGTTCCTTGCGGTCTGGTTCTACACAAACCAGTTTCTTTCATTTTTTGTGATTAGGGCTTTCACGCTAGAACACTTTCACAGGAAGAAGGGGTTCTTCGCAGAACTTGTGGAAACAGGACACATTATTTGAACTTCTGCACTAGATTCCATTTCCGAGGGTTATTCAACATGCTCACTCGAAACCTACACAAAGAATTTGCAGCCTCTAGATATCTCTGCAGCATCCCCGTTAAGAACCACTGGTTTAAAACACTCCAACTGGATGTTATCGATAACATTTTTCGAAATTGTCTCCCTGTTGGGGCATTTGCATGCATTTTTAATTTTGAATTCTGCCCAACGTTCTATAATATGGCTTAAAAAATTAACTTGACCAGCCTATAATAGCAACCAAAAAGAATTATAGGAGGAGTTGAAAAGAAACAAGCAATTCGAATCATTTGAGATCCCACCCCAAGTTTCAACAACTTTAGTGAAGTCACAGTTGCAGTGAACCTCTCATTGGGAAAGCCAAGATGACCACTTTCTATAATAAAAGTAAATCACAATTATCGCCTTCTATGGTAAAAGAAAATTACAATGATACGACGGAAAAAACCATTCATAATGAGAGCCTTAACACAAGCATTCACAGTAACTCAATTTTATTCAAGCAGATGAACTTTTGATAACACTGTTCAGCTCTGTTTGGTTGACAGCAGTCTCTCCTAACTCAAGTGATTTTTGCCTTTCCATGGGACATATAAGCGTGGTAGAAAATTCAAGTTTTTCCACTCTTTTAGAAGCATGACATACAAGTTTCCAAACAGTTTTAATCTTCTACAGAAAACAGGAGGGGGTGAGGGTTCAAGAATAATCGAAGTTATTTGGCACTTCAACATAAACTTCAAATAGTAGTACAGGGGATCATCGCCATGTACGCTTTTGTCGAACCTAGAAATTTTGGAGTCCACATAACCAATTTGTTTCCTTTTCTTAACCATCTTCAGATGATAGAATCCCATAAGCGCGTTGCTGAATATCTTGACTGTTGACAGACGTTTCAACAGCCGAGACAACGAAACAGTAATTACTTATGGCAATATATGGTATATTCATAGGGATGCCAAGGGATTTAATAAATTCGTGGGCAGGGTTGCCACTGCAGCTTAACAAGTTGTAACCCCACAGGCACCAATTCAAATCTCCGAATTTCATTAAGCTTTCAAAGCATAAAATGCGGGAGTTTTCTGCAAAATACCGCTGCCAATAGTCTTAAGCTGGATTCACATTAGAGGTGCGTAGTGAGTGAGTGACCTTGTCTCAAAGAACTTCTCTTTCAAGTGAACTTGTCCCAAATGACCTGCGGAGGGAAGACCTGCAGTTCATCACAAAACGTTTGCAACAGCATGGCTCCCCGCGGTCTACGTTCAAACTACTCGGACGGTCGTGAACCTCTCTTGGCAAGAGAAGTTCGAGACCTGCAGGTCGCAAACGTTCTTGACAGCATGGCTCCTGCGGCCGCCGTTCAAACTACTCGGAGACCTGCAGGTCTGCCAAACCGTTTTTCACAAAGTGCTCAGGTTTCCTTCTAGTCAACGCACAGTCAATACCATTCAAATCTACTCAACACTAAACAATACTGGTCGATACTATACTCATCACAGAGTCGATTATATTTAATAAGTTGGTATTTATAAGAAAAATAGAACAGTAGATGACTGTCATCTACCAAATTCTGACGGATGACGTAGATAATAGAAGTTGACGGTCATGCCACGAGATAGCGATAGTGGTGGTGACTGTCTCAGAATGGAGAAGACGAACTGCAGGTCACAATTGAGTGAACTGGTGAACTTCTTTCACTGACTTTGTCTTTGGACTGAGTGATCTGCAGGTGTCTACTCCCTCAGGTGACCTGGGTTTACACACCTCTAATTCACATCCATCCAGCAAGCTATCCGGAAAGTGAATACGAGCAGCTGATTGGTTGGACACCAGCTGGGGAGAGGGAATATTTTTTCCGGACAGGCAGTTTTGAAGCAAACTGTACGCATCAGATTTTTCGCAACAGCTGTTGGAGGAAGCGCGGGAAACGAGTTGTTGGCGTGTTCTCGGCCGATTCCCCTCCACTGCTTTTTACTAGCTTCCCCTATTTTATTTCCAAACGATCCGGATGGATCTGAACCCTGCTTAAATTCACCTATAGCTTACAATTATTAAAAAAGTATACTTATAAATTGCTTATAGGTATCCCGTATATCCCTGGATGTGTTTCAAACGTCTACATTCCCGTAAATCATCTAAATTTTCTGGAAGCGATTCCATGTGGCTAACAACTGTGTTCCTGATTTTCTCAATAACTACTTTCAGGACAATCAAATATAACAAACCATGCCAATTGCCCATTGTCAAAGACAAATCAAGTCAAACTTTAAAAAGGCAGGTGCATGAAAACCAACAAAACAAAAATTACTCACTAGTTAATATATTTCTTTCAATATTACAATATTTAACAAGAAGCACGACAGTGTTATTACCATAAACCCCGTTTTTGAATGTGGAAAACATACGTGGAAACAGAATTTGGCGAAAAATGTTAAAGGTACGAAAAATGACATGCGGAAACAAATACATACTTTGTTTGGTTTTGGTTGGGAAACCTGGGATCGAAGGGAGCCGTGTCAACTTGCTCTTTGGCTTTTGGTGCAGCGGCCATAATGGCAGTAGACATGATCCTAAAATACATAAAATGATATAATAAAATTATAAGCTATTTGACTGACTCTGGTATTGAGAGCCTAATGCAAAGTTTTTACACATTAAAAAGAATCTTTTGCATACAAGGATACGGTCTAATTCAATTACATAAGACGGTATGGTATTTCTGGAAAAGAAGTAGCCACAGTTTCTTCTAAAGTGTATTGCGGTCGGAGTCTACTGCCAATATAAGACGTTCAAGCATAAACCTGATTAACACTGTGATTCATATTAACAACAAATTAAACTATGTAATTTGTTCAACTGTTTAGAGTTTTAGCCTTTAATTTTTACACATTCTAAAGCATTATCTATGCCTACATCTAGTTTAATTTACAAAGGTGTATTCGAAGCAGTGGTACAGTATTGTACAGAAATTACGTTGGGTTAGCGCTGGGGGTATAAATTACTGGCAAAGTATGGACTCAACATTCATCGCTGGCTATTCCTGATGAATTCATACGGAGGCACTTTCGATTTTAAATCAGGTTTAACGTCAGCCTACTATGTGAAGCAAAAGCCTTCTTCAAGCTGTGAGGAAGTACCCTAATTTACTTAGGAAATACCGACAAGAATATAACCCTACACTTCTAAACGTGATGTCGAAAACAAGATGAAAAATTTAATGCGTTTAAAAAACAAATCGAGATTCAAAGTTTGACTGAATTTTAGAAAGAAACTTATGTGTTCAAAACAAAAAAGGTGTCACCTACATATTTTTAACGTTATTCTGATGTCAGCTACGCCAATCTTTAAAAGTAAAATTACGCTTTGCTTCAATAATAACAAATTTCCTTCATAAATTGTATAAAGGAAGATTTAGGTACCTCCCGAATTAGCAAACTTGCACAGCTTATCAAATATGATGTTTTTTCTTGTTTGATAATTGAATTTTTCGTAATTGAATAAAAGTAAATATATACATATAAGATAAATCAATAACAAATATTTCCAATGCCTTCTAGATAGGCAAAACAGAGTTTCAATGGCATTTTGAAATCACTGATTTGCAAATGATTAATTTTTCTAGGGGAATGCTATAGTTTAACTATTCACACTTTCTTCTAAAATCTTTCCAACTCGCAATAAAATGCATAACTATTACAAATGCGAAGACCATTGAGGCTAAAATCGAAGGGTAGATAGGTACAGGAAAACAGGTCATCATATCAGTTCATGTACTGTCGAGATTAAAGTGAATAATTGTGATAAATACAGAAGTTCAGAATACAACCCTGGGAAAAAATGCATTTACCGCCACTTATTTTGGATTGGAAATTTTAAAGGTTTAGTATGAGAATTTCTGTTCGAACGTGTCCTTGTTTTCATTGGCAATACTCAATCTCTTCTGAGATTTAGAAACAAAGTGCCCTTAAAAACATACAGTTTTGGATTGGTACTATTAATAATGAGGAGCGATAAATGTTTGTATTGATCTTGAAACACTGAGCCACGATGGGAGGCCACCCTTTGGATTAGGAATGGTTTCACACTATTTCCTCCAAGAGTTTTCAACTTTTTATGGTCGCGATTGTTAGTATAAAATTGGTGCATCAAAGCTTATTACTGGAATGGGCAACATCAGACCCCAGAAATGGGATTTTGTGGTTTCAGCGAGCCCAAATCAAATCACTGACCACAATACTCACTAAACAACTCAGAGTCTGTTATCGTGTAATGACACGTTTAGATCCTACTTGTAGGCCGTTTTCCAGATAACCGGTTTGAGCAATGTCAATAAGTGTACTCAACGATCAGAGATAGTAATAAGGCGCAATCATCGAATTGGTAAAACCGAATTTTTCTTCCATGCAACTCATTACAAACGAAAAGCTGTTACATTTAAAGGTAGGTCGAGCTTTGAGCAGACTTAAAAAGATCGGCTCGATGTATTCTGCTAAAACAGGATCAAAAACAAGCAAGCTTCTCGTCTAGGATCTCTACAGTAGGTACAGGAAAACGAACCGTTCAATACCAAGTTTTGTATACTGTTGTTTAACTACAGTAATAGGCAAAAAATAATTCAAAGAATGAATCATATCATATCAGTCAGTATCGATTACCCCTTCTTTTCCAAACATTGATCGTAACACTAGTCAAATTGTCTCAGGAGAAGAAAGGCTGCATACCGTGCATGAAAATGTATGAGTATGTCTTCTGAAGGTACCTAGGACTGCTAACTTCCACACCAGTGGACGCAGAGCTATTGAATGTCCTGAAGTAGAAAGCTCAGTTTCAGGCTTTTCAAATCCTCACTGGGCACATGACGTGACATCCTGATAAGAGTTTCTAAGGGAGGAATGAACCAACGCCAAGACTTCGCCCCAGCAGATTCTGCTTGCTACAGACACAATGACTAAGGAATTGATGCTTCATCTTTGAGACTTTATCAAATCTTTAAAATATTTTGCCGTTGTATATCGTTGGGATTCAACGTTCCGGTCATTCACACTTAACTCCGGCTCAACATTTCAACTTGCAAATTATGGAATTTTTCAGGAAATCATCTTTCTTTTTCAAAAAAGGAGCATTTAGAATTGAATTTTGCGAAAATGAGGGGAAAACAGTTTTTTTTAACTAAAAGTGCTCATTTTAACAGTATGAGCCTACACCTTAAAGTCTTGGCTACATGTTTTTGTTTTGAAAGTGTTGGTTAAAGCTTAGGTGGGCAAGCTAAGGCTTAGAGCTCTGACAAGGAGGTGCAACTGATGAGTCCCATGGATAGGATAGCATCCAGCTATACTTTTAATTTAATGAACTTGATCAGAATTATTCTGAACGAAGATGTGAATAATCAACGCTAGAGTGCTTAAGGACTACATACTTTCATTGGGGACATTTACTTCAAACCGTACGAGAATGATTTTCTTCATTATGACGGCGGATTTTCTGTTTTTGAGAAATGCTGAGGTCTTCTGCATATCTTTTTAGTATTTGTGACAATTTGTTTCACATATAATCCCGCGCTCTAATAATGATATATCTCCCTTTTGAAACTCATTAAATTGAGGGAACGTCATTTATAATTTATAACTCATACATTTCTGAAAAATTAGGGCATGATTCGGGTTGTGGGGTCATACAATCAAGTAGAAAAGCCACGATTTTACAAGTTTAACTAATTTCCCAGGTTAAAAAGAATTTATGAGGATCAGAATCTGATCCTTGCATCTGATGTTGCATCAACTACCTCGATATGAATTATGCGAGGTAAATCCTCCTCGTTACTACGTAACAGTAACCAGGGAACCATTTGAAGAACGATGTGATAAATGAAGTCAGGTAGTTCTAAAATATCCTAGTGTAATTTTAAAATACTTAGCCCTTTTCTACGAAAAGTTGGGTGATAGAAATCAATGAGAGATCACCCAAATTCGATTATAAACAAAGCAGCAGCACCCACTGTTAATCAAAAGTAAAATGTTTACATTAGGAATCTGTCGAAATCAAAATAGCAGGTTGAAGTGAAAATCCTTTCAGATGTACCTACATGATCAAGTTGCAATAATTTAATTCAACGGCATAATTATCTTCACTCCCCAATTTGAGTAGAGGGGGACCTTTTAACCTCAATTTAACAAAATATATAGGTACGAAAAAACTGAAAACAATCAGACCACTTAACATTTTTATGGCATCAAACCAATGAGAATTATTGGTTTACCAGTATTAATAAAAGATTAAATCTGATGGATTCCCTTTACCGTACCTACCCTTCAATTGATGTCAGTGCCCACTAAAGGTCCATGTTAGTAGCGTAAATATTTAACCACAGTCACATTTTTCACAACATATTGGCGTCGATGTTAAAATCAATAGAAAATTCGACTCATAATAAGAGGCAATTATAAGGTATTTCTAGACTTTTCCGAAAGGTAGTGCGGATTTTAAAACTAAACGAAAAAATTAACTTTGTACAAAATTAAAATAAGAAGTTGATTCACTTTTTTGTCAAATTGCGAAGAAAAGGGTTTTTATTGAACTAGGTACTAGAAAGTGGAAACAATAAATTGATGAATGATTATTTGACAAGGGGTCGCGTTTTGCCGTCTTCTTCGCAGGTGGTTTCTTTGTAGCGTTTGACTTCGGCGAGGTACGCGGACCAAGCGTCTTTGGGGATCTCGGACGGGGAGTCGGACTCGGGTTTGAGGCGCTTGACTTTGCCTGTCGGGAGGACGCGACCCCCGCGGCGTTTCCCGACGAACGGGGCCTTGACGGGGGCGGCTGCGGGGCCGGGGGCCGCCCCGGCTGAGGAGCCCGGGACGGGGGCCGCCGCGGTGGAAGGGCCCGGGCCCGGCGAGGTCTCGGCCCGGGGCGACGAGGGCGTTTCACTGTCGGGCGGACCTCCGGGGGTCTGTTGGGCGGCGGCGGCCGGGGTCCCGCCTTCCTGCATCTTCTTGAACATCTCGAGAAAGCTCCCGTCGTTCCTGAAGGCGTTGTGGGGGCGTCCCCCGTCCGACGTCCTCCCAGGCGCCCGTGACGACCTGTACACCATCTTCCCGGACCTACACACAGAAACTGCCTCCTATGAGAAAACCATCAAACAACCCTTCAAATGTTATTTTGGTTCATGATCAACAATTATCCATTCTAAAACACCTAAAAAAACCACTTTCCATACAATAATCAACCCTCTTTTATCAACCCATGAGCTAACCTAAGTCTATTCGCTTTTCGATTCAACAAAGACGCCAATATACAGTGATAAGGGAGCATGATCAAACAATTCCACCATCAAAAATAAAGTCATTAAGGGTTACATGAAACAATATATCAATAATACGCAAAATAATAAGAATATTACGACAAATAAAATACCTGTATCTCTACCAAGTGGAAAAACAAAATGGCTCTTCAAGAAAAATACGATGGTCGATGGGATGACTTCAGAAAATACACTGCCGTCAAAATCAGAAAAGTCATATGGAACTTCATTGTTTGGTTGGTCACACTGTTGATCGATGGATCAACTACGCCAATTCTTAATATTTGCTTGATTACTTAGATACGTTTTTGTTCTAGGTAAGCTACTGTTAATATTTTAACCATTAATTTTGACTCCTAATTTTCATTGTATAAAATAGGAAATGTCTTAATGTAGGTGACCACCTGCATGGATGCACTTACCTAGAACATTCCACAATACAATTTACAGTCATGGATATCTGGAGCCAGACATCACCATGGAATAAGAGCACTTCCTCCATGACATCACCCTCATACCTCATACTGGTCCTTCAGCTGAAGTGTTCAATTCAATTACTCCAAGTCCGTTAATCCATTAATTATTAATCCAATTATCCGAGTCCGTTGGCGTAGGCCGTAGGCAAGGAAGAATCAGGGTCCCTGGAATTAAGTACCACTGAACATGAAATTACAGGTTCATATTGTTTAATGAGGGAGAATAAATTTATGAGTTGAACAGCTATGAGTATCCATTTTTGATTATTGAGCACTAACATGTATTAAGACGAATTAAAATAAGGCAGAAAATTACAAATATCTCTCCAAGATTTCATGATTAGAAAATATATGCGATGTTTCAAAAGCAATTTTGTTTTTTCAGCAACCAATAATAGAGTTTCTTAAACTCAATATTTTTCCAATTTTCTGTCCAATTTTTTGTCGTTTTTCAATAAAACTTGTATTTCTTGTGACAACATATTGAAAATTCCATTTGATCTTGTCGTTGGTTCATGACAGTTTGTTACGCCTATTGTAAAGGAGAAATACCATGTTAAGAAATTGACAACTGGAAAAAATTTAGCTGTAAATATAGGTAAATCTGTAGGTATCTAAAAGTTGAAAAGTCGAATTATGGCAGCAGTTGGACAAATAAGGTATGGAATTTTGAGGCATTCTTTTACATTTTGACTTGAAGTTTGAAGAAGAAAACATTTGATCTTGTAAGAAATTGTTACTTGCTCTGGTATCTTGATTCACTGTTTCCGACTAATATAACTTTAAAATTCGTGTAAGAAAATAGAACCCTTAGACCCCTCTAGTGTCCAAAAATAGACCCCTCTCCTTTGTAGATCTGTTTCATGATGCACAGTTATCAACTGATGATTATCCCGACCACTGTTCATTATATGCAACCCAAAGCTTTTGTTTGAAATCACTGAACTAAGGTGTTGATGAGCCAGAATCTAACACCACATTCTCTTAACGCTATTTTAGAACAAAGTCTTTCAATTTTATGGAGTTACATTAAAGGTCTTGTTGAATGTGGTTGTTCTTGTTTTGCTTTTCCCTCCATTCTAGGTGATTCGAGAGGCAAGGACCATCAGGGATTCATAGACAAGCAAGCTCAGGATTTGAGTCAATAAGATCAACCTTTTCTATTGAGCCTCAATAATTGAGAAATCTTATTTGCTGTGACGCTCATGTTTCTTCAAAAATACCTCACCAGGTTTGAGCAACTGGTTAGACAATGAGCAGCCTTGGGAGAATCTTCTGGAATGTAGAAACATCCTGTCACATGTGGTCGACTTAGCAAACAAATGAAGAGTGAACACAATTTCGGAAGAGATTCCAATTGGTTAGCTTCAGTGTAGAAACCCCCACTCCTTGAAGGCGGAAAAGTCTCTCAACATCAAGCACATAGGAGAGGCAGGGGCTGCCCACTAGCGCATATAAAGTGTAGCTGAATTCTGCCTAATATACTTTCATGCAATACAAATTTGAATATTTCATCAATATATCATGATATCTCCAGCGCTGATAGATACGCCTACTACAATGTAGGAGCCTCCTACATAGTAGGTTTTGTTTTCAATACCGAATAAAGATGGCTTTTTTGTGTAGGTTGTACATTTTACTATCATAGTGCATGTTTTTACATCAAAACGCAAAGTCTGATGTATTTGTCCAGCTAATCAACGTGATATTAAAAGGTAAATGTAGGATATTTTTTTGGGAGGGTAGCGACCATGTTGAAGAATGTAACATGTAAAATGATGTTAATAGACTATCCTTCTATCTATCCATCAAACTAAACAGATTCAGATCTATTCTACCTGAAGGATTGATTCAGAAGCAATGCATTCAAAATAATAAGGTTAAGAAGTAAACAAGAATAGTTGACAGCGATATAATTTTATGATATGAGAGCGAAGGATTTGACAGGAATTCGGGGTTATGCCGGATTCATGTCAATGAGGGAGATGTGCGGAATAGTCTTCAATCACGAGAAGCGCTAGAATCTCACCTTGCGAGCTCCACAACCTCATATCTACATGGCAGTTGTAGAAGGTTCATGGAGTTGAACGTCCAGCTTACCCTCGATCCTTCCGTTCAACTATTACAGCTCCATGCTTTTACCTGCTGTACACCAAATATTTGAGTGTGATATTTGTATTTTAAGAAATAATGATTAATCCATATTTTATATGAAATTTTCAAATGCAGAATATATTCAGAAACCTTCCTCAAAGTAACTCAAACTAGTTTAGTTGGTATACCAGTGAGGATGGCGTAATCCAGCGCATGCGCTCTGCGAACTTCCTATTCCCATTCTCCTGGAAAATCAGTCGATGAGTCGATGGGTTCTCGGGTTTCTGTTGTGTTTCGTTGAGTGATCGTGTGTTCGTGAAATGGTTACATCTTGTGAAAGTTTATTTTTTTACTAAGCACTCAATTCGAATAATTGTTTTGTAGAAGTTCAACAGTGTTTCTATTCTTTCCGTAGTGCAGTGTGGGGGTTTTCATCCTTTCGCATCGAGGACCCTGGTCATGGGGCTGTGAAACATCGTTGTTTACTACTCGTCTTATCAGATAATTAATTCAACTACAAAGTAAGTTGAAACGTTTAATTTCATAGTGTTCCACACAAATATTCGTTATTGAAATAGTTTGGCTGTGTCTGTTGCGTCGTCCTCTGATGAAATCTCCCATCGAGTCTTGACATATGTTACGAGGTCATGAGCGACTTACTAAACACCAGCTTTCGATATGATATCGTTCCATCCTTCCTATGTGCTCATTCAAAAGCTAAGTGGAAATGTGATCCTACAAACAGGATTCCTACGTCGAACCATAGAGATTTGGTCGCATAGATATGACTACCATTCGATTTCTGTTTAATTCTATAGCTGATGTGACACAGGAGTGAACAGTCCATTCGTGTATGGGGTAGGTACGTCCTTATCCCACGGTTGTCTACTACCTACATTCTTAATCTAGACAGGTTAATATAGTGTTCATATCACTACTATCATTCAAGTCTTGAGATAATAGAGGGTGAATCTGTGCCGGAAGTCCTATGTAAACGATTCCCTTTGTAGACTACGTGTATTTAGTAGATTACCATCCTCTTGAGTTGGTAGATTGGAGCTTTAAATATTGTTGTTGGTGCCTACCAAGCAGAATGAGTTCTTGAGTAAACCCAGATAGGTTTACTACAACCAGCAGTGTCCAGTTGAATAAGTAGCTAACCGATGAGAAGTTCACGTCACTTCTCCAACGTTTTCTGAACAATTATAAATGCTGCTTAAATTAAAAGACCGGGAGAAGGGATTCCATGAGTGGTTTTTGAGGTGATGGCTGTAGGTTCCATTCGGGCCATTCATTCATGTTCCCTTGTACAGAAATCCCTTTTAACCGATATTCAGAACGATCTGTAAAAATCAACTTTCCCGAGAAACCAGGACACTAGCGTGGGAACCAGGGCTTCACGGGGCGCTCAGCCCTCCCAAAACACGAACTACAGTCGATTTTGTACCAAATAAGTGGTACCTGATTAATGTACTCATTTTGCAAGTATGTACATTACTTCAACACCAATTGGACAAGTTTCAAAACTCCCAGCCACTGTAAATCGTTTTGATAATTGTTGAAGGGAACACTATCATCCAGGTAGAACAGAAAAAAACCTATCGACAGAAATCATCGAAATGAAATAAGACACTACATTCGCTCACTAGCCCTTTTGGTGACAAACAAAGCTGTGACTCTGTGTCTAGAACTGTGTTCTCCTTGTCTCTGTCTATAATAATGTTATATTGTATTAAATTTTCGGAGATCACAATTTTTTGGATATAATATCTCTATATAATCTCCTTTTACGTTTTAGACCACTTCGAACCACTTTCATTTGGAGTGTGTGCGTTTGTCTTGTAACCGCAAACACAAGATCAATTTCTACAGTTTTCATTCGATTTAATCTGATTAGTGGTAATTTAATGGTTCATAAATCAATACATCAGTTTTGCGCATTGAACGTAACTTTTTCATGTCTCATTTCGTTCAAATTTGGAGCGTAGTCGTAAATGGTGGGTTAACGAGGAAGCAGGATGACGCGTTTTCCAACCGCCACCTTATCAAGTTCAACACGATCGTAACATTTGCCGTGCACCAAATTCTTGTAACTAGTTTAATGTTTACCGTTTTCACTTGATTTTAAGGATTTTCCAATCTACCTGCTCCCAGCAGGTTCGGGGCAAGGCAGTGTAAGGCACTTGCTGTTCGAACCACTCCGGTGTACACACAAAACTACACTGGGTTGGAAAATGAAATGGAAGTCCCTGAGCAACCTTACGGGAGGATTACTCTTGAACGTGAAACCTTCCTCACCTTGCACGGCTTTATTTTTCACATATTCCTTAATTTCAAATGAACCTTAATCACAGGAGTAACACTAAATACCGTTTAAACCTTTAAAAATCGTTGGCGTCGTACTGCTCAAGGGTTCTTTCGAAATATTCCCCATTTATAAGGACTTCTCGATCAATGATCTCCGTATCCGACAAAGAATTTTCTCTTGAGCATTTGAGCTCTTGAGGAAAATAAGTATAAACCAACCGAACGAAACAACGAAAATGAAATGAGAAAGGTTAGACGTTAGAGGAGGTTACCCCCAGGTTTCCTGCTCAGTGCAAGTTGCTCCGGCCTCAGGATGGAGTAGCCTGGAGGCAGTCCCGAGCAAGTTCTCTGGTCGGTTGGAATTCAGTGCAAGATGCCCTGAAGTTGCACTGGGGGTGGTTGGAAAACGCGTCATCCACTGGTGTAGCTCGGAGCAAGCGGACGGAAAATCCTTCTTCATGAAATTTTCAGGGAATATGCTGGTTAGGCTGATGCTCCTCTACGACTTTCATTGCTCACAAATGAATTGTGCCTGCCTATAGTCAAACGTAAACTCGTTCAAACGGCAGTTATTGCCCCCCAATCCTCTGATCTCACTCAAGTTCAGTGGGTAGTTCAGAGAAGATCGTATCGCTGGGAGAATTAGCGCCGCAGTAGGTCTGTGGTAAGGGTAGCCTCATCCACTTGGAAGAATTTGATGCCTGTATGTGCCGTCATATTTTGCACCGCGAATCCTTGTAACAAGGTTAATTTCTACATCTTTCAAGATTGAGAATAGTTTGGAATTATTTAAATATTTCATTGATCTAGATACATTCGTGTTACCATACGGGGAAGCTCTTAGCCAGGGCCAATTCGTTTTCATTTGTCCTTAAACAATTTCGTGCGGCCATATTAACGGATACGGGTTCGCATGAAGCTGGTAGCGTAATACCAAAAAAACGTCCGCCAAGTGGGTGTGGCACATAGCTTCCTCGTATCCATAACTTGACTGTATAGATCATTGAAAATTATTATTGACTAAAGAACTTCGTTCAATTAGGCGAAGTAAATATTGAATTACCTAGGGTAAATTTAATGTTATGCAGGAGCATAACTTGAGAAAATAAAGGTAGGCATGTTCAACTATTGAACAAACTACAAAATATACCTGATAAGTCCGAACAATCCCTGAAAATTTCATCGAAATTGGTCAAGAACTCCCGGAGTTATGCGCGTAACAAGGATTTCACGTTTGCGCATGCGCAGAGGCTACTATTGACGGGGGTCATGAAACTCATAGGGGACCATCGACACCCCAACCCGCACAATCCCTGAAAATTTCATCAAAATTGGACTATAACTTCGTGTAGTTTTGCCCGTAACAAGGATTTGCTGACAGACAGACAGACACTCAGACAGACACACAGACGGACACGGAACCAAAATTGTTCAGAAAGGTCTAAAACGCAAAATGCGAGTGGAATTTTGGAGACAAAAAATTTTCACATTCCGAAACTGAAAATAATGCTTCCGCTACCTTAGTAGACTCGGAAGCAAAAAGTCAGAATCAAAATTATTGTTTAATAATAAACAATCAATATAAAACAGTAACTATTCAGCAAACCATAGCAACTATGCAATTATTATTGTTTAATAATTATTGAATTCTACCGATTGGAGGAGAGAGTAGTCAATATTCAATAGAATTCTCAATCGATGTTCAAGCTTTTTTCCACGATTATGAATTCGGTTTACTTTTTAAACATATTGATTATAAAAACTTCAGAGCACATTTAGAAAAATTTCAGAACAACTTCCTTAAAAATATTGCCATCAACCTCCACATACCGTTTGATAAGGTCCACTATGGCAAAACTAGGAGAATATGGAAAATAATTTTTGCGGAATAATGACCGAAATTTGTTTATTTTGCGTCCGTTTTTTTTATTCTAGGCGCCTGTTTTCAGATTGTTACGGGAATTATTTTCAAGGTCTGGTTGAAATATGTCAAAATAGGAGATTGAAACCTTCTTCAGTGTTCAAGTGAAAAATCATCTTAATCTGAGAGTTGAAAGTAGGAATAAATTATGATTTTTCACGCGAAATAAACAAATTTTGGTCATTATTCCGCAATAATAAGTCAAATAAAAAAACGGATAGCATCACGTGAATCAGAGTTAAAAAACAATGAAAATTCATATGCCACACTTTACAGATCACCATCATCAACTATTTGACAATTTTGGGGTTGCGCAACTTTGGGTGATCGCTGAACCGGTTACGCGCAATTAAAAAAACTGGTTGAGTGATCAAATTTTCCTGAAATCTTGAGCAAATTTGAAATAAAAAAGTTCCCATTTGAAATAACAAAGTCGATGCGCAATTCGCCCATTTGCGCACGTGCGAAATTGTGATATTCGAATTCCTTGTTAAAAATTTGTGAAGTTATCATTTGAAATGGTTTTTTTAGGCTCGGAAATTACGGAGATAAATGCCTGGTATATGAATTTAATCAAGTCCTTCAATTCATTGCATCCCTCTATCATCATCTGCCTCTATGGTTTTTTTATCATTATTTTTATCTTTTGCTCATTAATTTACCTCATCGTAATCTATAACTACTAAAAACCATTATTGCAATGTTTGTAATATCAACTTCTGTAAAATGTATGACTATCTTGCAATTAGGTTTTACCCGTCTTTAACCCAATCGAACAATAAAACAAGGTCCATTCATGCAGCATGATCCTAAGAGCGAATTTCCCCAAATTATCGTATCGAATTTAGGTCAAATTGAATTGAAATTTTAGTACTTTTGTGTGCAAAAAAATTCCATCAATGTTATAGCAAAAAAACTTTTTCTAAATAATTATTTTAGATTTTTGCGAATTTTCAGCAGTTTAATTCATTTTTTGCACATTATAATGCAATTCAAGTACAATTCCGTAATAAATCATAAAACGCACTGTGTCGTTGACATGGGTAATTCTTATTTTACTTTCCTTTGATAGCTATCTTTAAAAGGAATAAAAATCGGACTCATGGCCACACTCCCATAGCAATCAAATTGAACTCTCACTCACCACGTCCAAAAATACGATGATTTCTTGTCTATCTTGCAATTGTCTTAAGGAGGTGATCACGGGATCTGATGAGACCAACAGGTAGTGGAGTATATCCTCGTTCGTATGCATTCGTGAGATTTTGCGAGAAAAGTCCTCTCGGTATCTTTTAAAAATCTTAAAATAATCTTAATCTTAATCTCTTTTAAAAATGCCGAGATTCTTGAACGTCCACGACCCGTAGCGCTTCATAAAGTTCCCTCTTAGGAATTGCCAAAACGTTTCCTTCAAAAAAAAACCTCATTAGTCGCGGGGACGCAGGTGGACGCAGATGATTCCAATTTTTTTCAATACTTTACATCGCCCTATAACCGCGCAATAACGAATCATGACGTTCTAGGACGTTCCGAAAAATAGCTGGCCTTTTCAATATCAATACCTTAGTATTTATGAAATTAAAATGTAGGTAATCTGAACGAGTACGTTTGGGCCAATGATTTTCAATTGAATTTGAATTGATGGCACGTTTTGTTGTTATACTTACCCACTTTCTGAACTCATCACTTGTATCTTTAAAAGTACTCCTTACACTATTAAAACGACAATGTGTGAGGGGCTTTCTGTCGACCATCTTGGACCTTGATACTTGCCCTTGGACTTTGATACGTCTCTTATTCATTCCTTTCCGAGTTCTGAGACTATTTGAGACAAGTTTAGTCGGGGTTTTCGATGAATCTGCCAACATCGACTTTTGGACTTTTGTCCACCTAGATTCGCGATCTGGACCACTGTGCGCCGTACGCACGATTTCTCCCAAACGGCTGAAGCAAAAACTCTGAAATTTTCAGGAAAAATCCGTGTTGGTCCGACATAGCTCCAATTCTTAGCCAGCTCTCTCACTTAATTCAAAGTGCCCTTTAAGGGTTGTCAAAGTTTTGTAAAATCCCTAAAAACGTCAAAAAAAGTCAAGGCGGCCTAAATTTGGACTTTTTTTTAAGAACTTTCCGTGAGGAATCGAATGAGTCCCTCCCCAGGTCCGTAGCTTAAAGCATTCCCGACGTGTGACCCGATTTATGGTGCCAACATTTGCATTCACATTCACTACATCACTAGGTTACTGCGAGGTTACGATACACGGGTTAAAGCATTCTGATATGCATGCTCCGTCTAACGAAATTTAAAATTTTCAAATAGAATATTTTTCCATTGTAAACGCTCTTGAAAAAAACGCTGCGAATTCTTTCACTGGGGTTTATTCAATGATTCATGATTTGAATTTTTACTAAGCTTTGGAGTGTGCGTGTTTCACAGGATAGAGCGATTATTGAATTTCAGGAGGCACATAAATATGATCAACTGATCATATCTGATCTTGGTTGAGACAGATTTACGTGCTCTATGCATATCTCCTGAAATTCAATAATCGCTCTATCACCTGTGAAACACGCACATTCCGAAGCTTAGTACAAATTCAAATCATGAATCATTGAATAATGAACCCCAGTGAAAGAATTTGCAGCGTTTTTTTCTTTAGGTGTAGCTCCGATCTGTTAGTTCTCGTATTT
>JAVIWC010003289.1:0-10725 GCA_031894815.1 Creontiades dilutus | reverse complement strand
CCTTAGAGAGTAGATTTGAAAGCGATTAAACAGAGTTTATTTTTGAGCAATTTTGATGAAAAAACGCGAAAATAACCATGAAGGAAGCGTTTTATCGAAAAAAGGACTTCAGATTCGTGTTCAGCACCCCGAAAAACCCCTTAGAGAGTAGGTTTGAAAGCGATTAAACAGAGTTTATTTTTGAGCAATTTTGATGAAAAAACGCGAAAATAACCATGAAGGAAGCGTTTTATCGAAAAAAGGACTTCAGATTCGTGTTCAGCACCCCGAAAAACCCCTTAGAGAGTAGGTTTGAAAGCGATTAAACAGAGTTTATTTTTGAGCAATTTTGATGAAAAAACGCGAAAATAACCATGAAGGAAGCGTTTTATCGAAAAAAGGACTTCAGATTCGTGTTCAGCACCCCGAAAAACCCCTTAGAGAGTAGGTTTGAAAGCGATTAAACAGAGTTTATTTTTGAGCAATTTTGATGAAAAAACGCGAAAATAACCATGAAGGAAGCGTTTTATCGAAAAAAGGACTTCAGATTCGTGTTCAGCACCCCGAAAAACCCCTTAGAGAGTAGGTTTGAAAGCGATTAAACAGAGTTTATTTTTGAGCAATTTTGATGAAAAAACGCGAAAATAACCATGAAGGAAGCGTTTTATCGAAAAAAGGACTTCAGATTCGTGTTCAGCACCCCGAAAAACCCCTTAGAGAGTAGGTTTGAAAGCGATTAAACAGAGTTTATTTTTGAGCAATTTTGATGAAAAAACGCGAAAATAACCATGAAGGAAGCGTTTTATCGAAAAAAGGACTTCAGATTCGTGTTCAGCACCCCGAAAAACCCCTTAGAGAGTAGGTTTGAAAGCGATTAAACAGAGTTTATTTTTGAGCAATTTTGATGAAAAAACGCGAAAATAACCATGAAGGAAGCGTTTTATCGAAAAAAGGACTTCAGATTCGTGTTCAGCACCCCGAAAAACCCCTTAGAGAGTAGGTTTGAAAGCGATTAAACAGAGTTTATTTTTGAGCAATTTTGATGAAAAAACGCGAAAATAACCATGAAGGAAGCGTTTTATCGAAAAAAGGACTTCAGATTCGTGTTCAGCACCCCGAAAAACCCCTTAGAGAGTAGGTTTGAAAGCGATTAAACAGAGTTTATTTTTGAGCAATTTTGATGAAAAAACGCGAAAATAACCATGAAGGAAGCGTTTTATCGAAAAAAAGGACTTCAGATTCGTGTTCAGCACCCCGAAAAACCCCTTAGAGAGTAGGTTTGAAAGCGATTAAACAGAGTTTATTTTTGAGCAATTTTGATGAAAAAACGCGAAAATAACCATGAAGGAAGCGTTTTATCGAAAAAAGGACTTCAGATTCGTGTTCAGCACCCCGAAAAACCCCTTAGAGAGTAGGTTTGAAAGCGATTAAACAGAGTTTATTTTTGAGCAATTTTGATGAAAAAACGCGAAAATAACCATGAAGGAAGCGTTTTATCGAAAAAAGGACTTCAGATTCGTGTTCAGCACCCCGAAAAACCCCTTAGAGAGTAGGTTTGAAAGCGATTAAACAGAGTTTATTTTTGAGCAATTTTGATGAAAAAACGCGAAAATAACCATGAAGGAAGCGTTTTATCGAAAAAAGGACTTCAGATTCGTGTTCAGCACCCCGAAAAACCCCTTAGAGAGTAGGTTTGAAAGCGATTAAACAGAGTTTATTTTTGAGCAATTTTGATGAAAAAACGCGAAAATAACCATGAAGGAAGCGTTTTATCGAAAAAAGGACTTCAGATTCGTGTTCAGCACCCCGAAAAACCCCTTAGAGAGTAGGTTTGAAAGCGATTAAACAGAGTTTATTTTTGAGCAATTTTGATGAAAAAACGCGAAAATAACCATGAAGGAAGCGTTTTATCGAAAAAAGGACTTCAGATTCGTGTTCAGCACCCCGAAAAACCCCTTAGAGAGTAGGTTTGAAAGCGATTAAACAGAGTTTATTTTTGAGCAATTTTGATGAAAAAACGCGAAAATAACCATGAAGGAAGCGTTTTATCGAAAAAAGGACTTCAGATTCGTGTTCAGCACCCCGAAAAACCCCTTAGAGAGTAGGTTTGAAAGCGATTAAACAGAGTTTATTTTTGAGCAATTTTGATGAAAAAACGCGAAAATAACCATGAAGGAAGCGTTTTATCGAAAAAAGGACTTCAGATTCGTGTTCAGCACCCCGAAAAACCCCTTAGAGAGTAGGTTTGAAAGCGATTAAACAGAGTTTATTTTTGAGCAATTTTGATGAAAAAACGCGAAAATAACCATGAAGGAAGCGTTTTATCGAAAAAAGGACTTCAGATTCGTGTTCAGCACCCCGAAAAACCCCTTAGAGAGTAGGTTTGAAAGCGATTAAACAGAGTTTATTTTTGAGCAATTTTGATGAAAAAACGCGAAAATAACCATGAAGGAAGCGTTTTATCGAAAAAAGGACTTCAGATTCGTGTTCAGCACCCCGAAAAACCCCTTAGAGAGTAGGTTTGAAAGCGATTAAACAGAGTTTATTTTTGAGCAATTTTGATGAAAAAACGCGAAAATAACCATGAAGGAAGCGTTTTATCGAAAAAAGGACTTCAGATTCGTGTTCAGCACCCCGAAAAACCCCTTAGAGAGTAGGTTTGAAAGCGATTAAACAGAGTTTATTTTTGAGCAATTTTGATGAAAAAACGCGATTAGAGAGTAGATTTGAAAGCGATTAAACAGAGTTTATTTTTGAGCAATTTTGATGAAAAAACGCGAAAATAACCATGAAGGAAGCGTTTTATCGAAAAAAGGACTTCAGATTCGTGTTCAGCACCCCGAAAAACCCCTTAGAGAGTAGGTTTGAAAGCGATTAAACAGAGTTTATTTTTGAGCAATTTTGATGAAAAAACGCGAAAATAACCATGAAGGAAGCGTTTTATCGAAAAAAGGACTTCAGATTCGTGTTCAGCACCCCGAAAAACCCCTTAGAGAGTAGGTTTGAAAGCGATTAAACAGAGTTTATTTTTGAGCAATTTTGATGAAAAAACGCGAAAATAACCATGAAGGAAGCGTTTTATCGAAAAAAGGACTTCAGATTCGTGTTCAGCACCCCGAAAAACCCCTTAGAGAGTAGGTTTGAAAGCGATTAAACAGAGTTTATTTTTGAGCAATTTTGATGAAAAAACGCGAAAATAACCATGAAGGAAGCGTTTTATCGAAAAAAGGACTTCAGATTCGTGTTCAGCACCCCGAAAAACCCCTTAGAGAGTAGGTTTGAAAGCGATTAAACAGAGTTTATTTTTGAGCAATTTTGATGAAAAAACGCGAAAATAACCATGAAGGAAGCGTTTTATCGAAAAAAGGACTACAGATTCGTGTTCAGCACCCCAAAAACCCCTTAGAGAGTAGGTTTGAAAGCGATTAAACAGAGTTTATTTTTGAGCAATTTTGATGAAAAAACGCGAAAATAACCATGAAGGAAGCGTTTTATCGAAAAAAGGACTTCAGATTCGTGTTCAGCACCCCGAAAAACCCCTTAGAGAGTAGGTTTGAAAGCGATTAAACAGAGTTTATTTTTGAGCAATTTTGATGAAAAAACGCGAAAATAACCATGAAGGAAGCGTTTTATCGAAAAAAGGACTTCAGATTCGTGTTCAGCACCCCGAAAAACCCCTTAGAGAGTAGGTTTGAAAGCGATTAAACAGAGTTTATTTTTGAGCAATTTTGATGAAAAAACGCGAAAATAACCATGAAGGAAGCGTTTTATCGAAAAAAGGACTTCAGATTCGTGTTCAGCACCCCGAAAAACCCCTTAGAGAGTAGGTTTGAAAGCGATTAAACAGAGTTTATTTTTGAGCAATTTTGATGAAAAAACGCGAAAATAACCATGAAGGAAGCGTTTTATCGAAAAAAGGACTTCAGATTCGTGTTCAGCACCCCGAAAAACCCCTTAGAGAGTAGGTTTGAAAGCGATTAAACAGAGTTTATTTTTGAGCAATTTTGATGAAAAAACGCGAAAATAACCATGAAGGAAGCGTTTTATCGAAAAAAGGACTTCAGATTCGTGTTCAGCACCCCGAAAAACCCCTTAGAGAGTAGGTTTGAAAGCGATTAAACAGAGTTTATTTTTGAGCAATTTTGATGAAAAAACGCGAAAATAACCATGAAGGAAGCGTTTTATCGAAAAAAGGACTTCAGATTCGTGTTCAGCACCCCGAAAAACCCCTTAGAGAGTAGATTTGAAAGCGATTAAACAGAGTTTATTTTTGAGCAATTTTGATGAAAAAACGCGAAAATAACCATGAAGGAAGCGTTTTATCGAAAAAAGGACTTCAGATTCGTGTTCAGCACCCCGAAAAACCCCTTAGAGAGTAGGTTTGAAAGCGATTAAACAGAGTTTATTTTTGAGCAATTTTGATGAAAAAACGCGAAAATAACCATGAAGGAAGCGTTTTATCGAAAAAAGGACTTCAGATTCGTGTTCAGCACCCCGAAAAACCCCTTAGAGAGTAGGTTTGAAAGCGATTAAACAGAGTTTATTTTTGAGCAATTTTGATGAAAAAACGCGAAAATAACCATGAAGGAAGCGTTTTATCGAAAAAAGGACTTCAGATTCGTGTTCAGCACCCCGAAAAACCCCTTAGAGAGTAGATTTGAAAGCGATTTATTTTTGAGCAATTTTGATGAAAAAACGCGAAAATAACCATGAAGGAAGCGTTTTATCGAAAAAGGACTTCAGATTCGTGTTCAGCACCCCGAAAAACCCCTTAGAGAGTAGGTTTGAAAGCGATTAAACAGAGTTTATTTTTGAGCAATTTTGATGAAAAAACGCGAAAATAACCATGAAGGAAGCGTTTTATCGAAAAAGGACTTCAGATTCGTGTTCAGCACCCCGAAAAACCCCTTAGAGAGTAGGTTTGAAAGCGATTAAACAGAGTTTATTTTTGAGCAATTTTGATGAAAAAACGCGAAAATAACCATGAAGGAAGCGTTTTATCGAAAAAAGGACTTCAGATTCGTGTTCAGCACCCCGAAAAACCCCTTAGAGAGTAGGTTTGAAAGCGATTAAACAGAGTTTATTTTTGAGCAATTTTGATGAAAAAACGCGAAAATAACCATGAAGGAAGCGTTTTATCGAAAAACGGACTTCAGATTCGTGTTCAGCACCCCGAAAAACCCCTTAGAGAGTAGGTTTGAAAGCGATTAAACAGAGTTTATTTTTGAGCAATTTTGATGAAAAAACGCGAAAATAACCATGAAGGAAGCGTTTTATCGAAAAAAGGACTTCAGATTCGTGTTCAGCACCCCGAAAAACCCCTTAGAGAGTAGGTTTGAAAGCGATTAAACAGAGTTTATTTTTGAGCAATTTTGATGAAAAAACGCGAAAATAACCATGAAGGAAGCGTTTTATCGAAAAAAGGACTTCAGATTCGTGTTCAGCACCCCGAAAAACCCCTTAGAGAGTAGGTTTGAAAGCGATTAAACAGAGTTTATTTTTGAGCAATTTTGATGAAAAAACGCGAAAATAACCATGAAGGAAGCGTTTTATCGAAAAAAGGACTTCAGATTCGTGTTCAGCACCCCGAAAAACCCCTTAGAGAGTAGGTTTGAAAGCGATTAAACAGAGTTTATTTTTGAGCAATTTTGATGAAAAAACGCGAAAATAACCATGAAGGAAGCGTTTTATCGAAAAAAGGACTTCAGATTCGTGTTCAGCACCCCGAAAAACCCCTTAGAGAGTAGGTTTGAAAGCGATTAAACAGAGTTTATTTTTGAGCAATTTTGATGAAAAACGCGAAAATAACCATGAAGGAAGCGTTTTATCGAAAAAAGGACTTCAGATTCGTGTTCAGCACCCCGAAAACCCCTTAGAGAGTAGGTTTGAAAGCGATTAAACAGAGTTTATTTTTGAGCAATTTTGATGAAAAAACGCGAAAATAACCATGAAGGAAGCGTTTTATCGAAAAAAGGACTTCAGATTCGTGTTCAGCACCCCGAAAAACCCCTTAGAGAGTAGGTTTGAAAGCGATTAAACAGAGTTTATTTTTGAGCAATTTTGATGAAAAAACGCGAAAATAACCATGAAGGAAGCGTTTTATCGAAAAAAGGACTTCAGATTCGTGTTCAGCACCCCGAAAAACCCCTTAGAGAGTAGGTTTGAAAGCGATTAAACAGAGTTTATTTTTGAGCAATTTTGATGAAAAAACGCGAAAATAACCATGAAGGAAGCGTTTTATCGAAAAAAGGACTTCAGATTCGTGTTCAGCACCCCGAAAAACCCCTTAGAGAGTAGGTTTGAAAGCGATTAAACAGAGTTTATTTTTGAGCAATTTTGATGAAAAAACGCGAAAATAACCATGAAGGAAGCGTTTTATCGAAAAAAGGACTTCAGATTCGTGTTCAGCACCCCGAAAAACCCCTTAGAGAGTAGGTTTGAAAGCGATTAAACAGAGTTTATTTTTGAGCAATTTTGATGAAAAAACGCGAAAATAACCATGAAGGAAGCGTTTTATCGAAAAAAGGACTTCAGATTCGTGTTCAGCACCCCGAAAAACCCCTTAGAGAGTAGGTTTGAAAGCGATTAAACAGAGTTTATTTTTGAGCAATTTTGATGAAAAAACGCGAAAATAACCATGAAGGAAGCGTTTTATCGAAAAAAGGACTTCAGATTCGTGTTCAGCACCCCGAAAAACCCCTTAGAGAGTAGGTTTGAAAGCGATTAAACAGAGTTTATTTTTGAGCAATTTTGATGAAAAAACGCGAAAATAACCATGAAGGAAGCGTTTTATCGAAAAAGGACTTCAGATTCGTGTTCAGCACCCCGAAAAACCCCTTAGAGAGTAGGTTTGAAAGCGATTAAACAGAGTTTATTTTTGAGCAATTTTGATGAAAAAACGCGAAAATAACCATGAAGGAAGCGTTTTATCGAAAAAAGGACTTCAGATTCGTGTTCAGCACCCCGAAAAACCCCTTAGAGAGTAGGTTTGAAAGCGATTAAACAGAGTTTATTTTTGAGCAATTTTGATGAAAAAACGCGAAAATAACCATGAAGGAAGCGTTTTATCGAAAAAAGGACTTCAGATTCGTGTTCAGCACCCCGAAAAACCCCTTAGAGAGTAGGTTTGAAAGCGATTAAACAGAGTTTATTTTTGAGCAATTTTGATGAAAAAACGCGAAAATAACCATGAAGGAAGCGTTTTATCGAAAAAAGGACTTCAGATTCGTGTTCAGCACCCCGAAAACCCCTTAGAGAGTAGGTTTGAAAGCGATTAAACAGAGTTTATTTTTGAGCAATTTTGATGAAAAAACGCGAAAATAACCATGAAGGAAGCGTTTTATCGAAAAAAAGACTTCAGATTCGTGTTCAGCACCCCGAAAAACCCCTTAGAGAGTAGGTTTGAAAGCGATTAAACAGAGTTTATTTTTGAGCAATTTTGATGAAAAAACGCGAAAATAACCATGAAGGAAGCGTTTTATCGAAAAAAGGACTTCAGATTCGTGTTCAGCACCCCGAAAAACCCCTTAGAGAGTAGGTTTGAAAGCGATTAAACAGAGTTTATTTTTGAGCAATTTTGATGAAAAAACGCGAAAATAACCATGAAGGAAGCGTTTTATCGAAAAAAGGACTTCAGATTCGTGTTCAGCACCCCGAAAAACCCCTTAGAGAGTAGGTTTGAAAGCGATTAAACAGAGTTTATTTTTGAGCAATTTTGATGAAAAAACGCGAAAATAACCATGAAGGAAGCGTTTTATCGAAAAAAGGACTTCAGATTCGTGTTCAGCACCCCGAAAAACCCCTTAGAGAGTAGGTTTGAAAGCGATTAAACAGAGTTTATTTTTGAGCAATTTTGATGAAAAAACGCGAAAATAACCATGAAGGAAGCGTTTTATCGAAAAAAGGACTTCAGATTCGTGTTCAGCACCCCGAAAAACCCCTTAGAGAGTAGGTTTGAAAGCGATTAAACAGAGTTTATTTTTGAGCAATTTTGATGAAAAAACGCGAAAATAACCATGAAGGAAGCGTTTTATCGAAAAAAGGACTTCAGATTCGTGTTCAGCACCCCGAAAAACCCCTTAGAGAGTAGGTTTGAAAGCGATTAAACAGAGTTTATTTTTGAGCAATTTTGATGAAAAAACGCGAAAATAACCATGAAGGAAGCGTTTTATCGAAAAAAGGACTTCAGATTCGTGTTCAGCACCCCGAAAAACCCCTTAGAGAGTAGGTTTGAAAGCGATTAAACAGAGTTTATTTTTGAGCAATTTTGATGAAAAAACGCGAAAATAACCATGAAGGAAGCGTTTTATCGAAAAAAGGACTTCAGATTCGTGTTCAGCACCCCGAAAAACCCCTTAGAGAGTAGATTTGAAAGCGTTTAAACAGTGTTTATTTTTGAGCAATTTTGATGAAAAAACGCGAAAATAACCATGAAGGAAGCGTTTTATCGAAAAAGGACTTCAGATTCGTGTTCAGCACCCCGAAAAACCCCTTAGAGAGTAGGTTTGAAAGCGATTAAACAGAGTTTATTTTTGAGCAATTTTGATGAAAAAACGCGAAAATAACCATGAAGGAAGCGTTTTATCGAAAAAAGGACTTCAGATTCGTGTTCAGCACCCCGAAAAACCCCTTAGAGAGTAGGTTTGAAAGCGATTAAACAGAGTTTATTTTTGAGCAATTTTGATGAAAAAACGCGAAAATAACCATGAAGGAAGCGTTTTATCGAAAAAAGGACTTCAGATTCGTGTTCAGCACCCCGAAAAACCCCTTAGAGAGTAGGTTTGAAAGCGATTAAACAGAGTTAATTTTTGAGCAATTTTGATGAAAAAACGCGAAAATAACCATGAAGGAAGCGTTTTATCGAAAAAAGGACTTCAGATTCGTGTTCAGCACCCCGAAAAACCCCTTAGAGAGTAGGTTTGAAAGCGATTAAACAGAGTTAATTTTTGAGCAATTTTGATGAAAAAACGCGAAAATAACCATGAAGGAAGCGTTTTATCGAAAAAAGGACTTCAGATTCGTGTTCAGCACCCCGAAAAACCCCTTAGAGAGTAGGTTTGAAAGCGATTAAACAGAGTTTATTTTTGAGCAATTTTGATGAAAAAACGCGAAAATAACCATGAAGGAAGCGTTTTATCGAAAAAAGGACTTCAGATTCGTGTTCAGCACCCCGAAAAACCCCTTAGAGAGTAGGTTTGAAAGCGATTAAACAGAGTTAATTTTTGAGCAATTTTGATGAAAAAACGCGAAAATAACCATGAAGGAAGCGTTTTATCGAAAAAAGGACTTCAGATTCGTGTTCAGCACCCCGAAAAACCCCTTAGAGAGTAGGTTTGAAAGCGATTAAACAGAGTTTATTTTTGAGCAATTTTGATGAAAAAACGCGAAAATAACCATGAAGGAAGCGTTTTATCGAAAAAAGGACTTCAGATTCGTGTTCAGCACCCCGAAAAACCCCTTAGAGAGTAGGTTTGAAAGCGATTAAACAGAGTTTATTTTTGAGCAATTTTGATGAAAAAACGCGAAAATAACCATGAAGGAAGCGTTTTATCGAAAAAAGGACTTCAGATTCGTGTTCAGCACCCCGAAAAACCATCAGATTCGTGTTCAGCACCCCGAAAAACCTTAGAGAGTAGGTTTGAAAGCGATTAAACAGAGTTTATTTTTGAGCAATTTTGATGAAAAAACGCGAAAATAACCATGAAGGAAGCGTTTTATCGAAAAAAGGACTTCAGATTCGTGTTCAGCACCCCGAAAAACCCCTTAGAGAGTAGGTTTGAAAGCGATTAAACAGAGTTTATTTTTGAGCAATTTTGATGAAAAAACGCGAAAATAACCATGAAGGAAGCGTTTTATCGAAAAAGGACTTCAGATTCGTGTTCAGCACCCCGAAAAACCCCTTAGAGAGTAGGTTTGAAAGCGATTAAACAGAGTTTATTTTTGAGCAATTTTGATGAAAAAACGCGAAAATAACCATGAAGGAAGCGTTTTATCGAAAAAAGGACTTCAGATTCGTGTTCAGCACCCCGAAAAACCCCTTAGAGAGTAGGTTTGAAAGCGATTAAACAGAGTTTATTTTTGAGCAATTTTGATGAAAAAACGCGAAAATAACCATGAAGGAAGCGTTTTATCGAAAAAAGGACTTCAGATTCGTGTTCAGCACCCCGAAAAACCCCTTAGAGAGTAGGTTTGAAAGCGATTAAACAGAGTTTATTTTTGAGCAATTTTGATGAAAAAACGCGAAAATAACCATGAAGGAAGCGTTTTATCGAAAAAGGACTTCAGATTCGTGTTCAGCACCCCGAAAAACCCCTTAGAGAGTAGGTTTGAAAGCGATTAAACAGAGTTTATTTTTGAGCAATTTTGATGAAAAAACGCGAAAATAACAGTTTATTTTTGAGAAATTTTGATGAAAAAACGCGAAAATAACCATGAAGGAAGCGTTTTATCGAAAAAAGGACTTCAGATTCGTGTTCAGCACCCCGAAAAACCCCTTAGAGAGTAGGTTTGAAAGCGATTAAACAGAGTTTATTTTTGAGCAATTTTGATGAAAAAACGCGAAAATAACCATGAAGGAAGCGTTTTATCGAAAAAAGGACTTCAGATTCGTGTTCAGCACCCCGAAAAACCCCTTAGAGAGTAGGTTTGAAAGCGATTAAACAGAGTTTATTTTTGAGCAATTTTGATGAAAAAACGCGAAAATAACCATGAAGGAAGCGTTTTATCAGAAAAAAGGACTTCAGATTC
>JAVIWC010003288.1:0-10638 GCA_031894815.1 Creontiades dilutus | reverse complement strand
CAAAACGGCTGGACCAAAACATCTGAAATTTTCAGGAAAAATCCATGTTGGTCCGACAACGCCCCAATTCTTTAGCCAGCTTTCTAACTCAAATTGAAGTGCCATTTAAGGGTTGTCAAAGTTTTGTAAAATCCCTAAAAACCTCAAAAAACATCAAGGCGGCCTAAATGTGGACTTGTTTTGTAGAACTTTCCATGAGGAATCGAATGAGCCCCTTCCCAGGTCTGTAGGTCAAACCATTCCCGATTTATGGCATGATTAATGCGGCCAAGATTTGCGTTTTTCGAATTCTGTTATCGCCTTCTTGATAACTGGCAGTTTCCCATCTGGCCGTTCCAAGCGCCCTCAACTCGAATATGGGAGTGAGCCCATTTCCTTTAATTTGATGTAGGTCTGATATGAAATCAAGAGAGACTTTGGGTAGTATAAAGGGAACTGCAAATATGGAGCGCAGTTTAAATGATATAAGGTAGCAGAAGCAAAACGCTGCAAATTCTTTCACTGGGGTTTTTTAAATCAATTTCATGAATTCTTTCCAGTAGGTAGCACTGCTGCGAGGGAACGTTTGAATGAATGAAATGAATGAAAAAAACGCATATGTAAATATTCTGATATTAATTTGATAAGTAAATGACTACATAGATCAAAGTTTCCTCGTTTAATAGGAATGGATCTATTGGGATACCATTTAAGTGCAAATTCATCCACATAAGGAGCTATAGGTGCAGTTTATGAAGAAGTGAATGGGAAGGGCGTGTTGGGTGA
This sequence comes from Creontiades dilutus, assembly GCA_031894815.1. Classification (NCBI taxonomy): domain Eukaryota; kingdom Metazoa; phylum Arthropoda; class Insecta; order Hemiptera; family Miridae; genus Creontiades; species Creontiades dilutus. Next base: position 9,873 of record JAVIWC010003288.1, on the reverse strand, counting down.
GCGTTCGAGGGACCTGTTGACTGTCTGCCTCCGTTTGCGATAGATGAACGATTTCCGGCGATCTATGATAGCGCTGAAGGGGAGGGAGGTGAACTAGTGTTTATAGGAGGGTGAACTAGTGTTACGGGGGTAGCGGGTAGTGTTACGAACCAGGAAGAAAAGCCCTGTTGATCGACGCCGCACAATAAGAACCGCGATCTGATTCCCGATGTTTGAGGTTCAGGAGGCAGGCGCGGCTGTGGAGGTTGGTCGGCGACGATGAAGAGGGGAGAGGAAGGTCCCACCACCTCACTGATGTGCCTATCAGATGTCGTGAATAGCGTCCTCACACTGCGGCTATGCAACTCTGTGAAGGGGGGCTGATAGGGGCGGGGATGGTAGCTGATAGGCGAAAGAGCGCGAGTCCTCCGTGACAAAAGGCGTGAGATACGCAGCAGTTACCCCCGCCTGTTGCCATCCCCGTATCTCTTTCTCAAGATCCAGTAAAATGCACGACTCAATATAACTGTAAACACTGTAGGTAACTACATTTCGAACAATACTCTTGAATATTTTTACATTAAGTCACCAAGAGTAATATTAATTTTCTGAGATAAATAGTTGTTCCTACCTATCCCCCTGACCCTTGGTTCATACATCTTCATGGAACTCCAACCAAATTCTCATAAGAAAGCATTCACGCTGGTATTATATCACAATGAATCATATTAAGTAAATCTTGGAAAGTTTAATGTAAGTACAAGTATACATTAAATTGCATCTGAAAAAAAGTAGTTTCTTAGCTAATTCAGCGAATTTTCATTTAAAGTTTAGGAACTGAAATGGCCTCAAATAATTCAAAATTTGGTAAAATTCCTTTATGGAAATCCGTTTTGAAAAGATTCCAAGATTCTGACATGTACCTAGGCATACCTTTGAACCTACGTGTTATACTAGAGGAAAATCAATGTGTCGAGTCTTTTTGGAATTGATACAATATCCACTCTTTGAAAGAAAAACATTCCAAAACAAAGGAGATCTTAAGACATAAAAGTAAATGTCTAAACTACAAAACTAAGACATAAAAGAATGAAATGTTACATTGCTTAAGATGAGCTAGAAAACCTATCAATAATGGCCAAAAATGATTAAAATTTCAACTGGATGTAATTCAGAAAAAGCTAATTAATTTTAGTTCATTTGGTTTTAATTTTAGTTCATTATTTTTCGTTTGGCAGGTCTATATAGTTATAGTAGAATCGTGGGGCAAGCAAATATAAAAAACATAAGCTCTTGTTTTCTACAGAAGACTTAGAAAAGCATAGTCTTTGAAGAACACCATCAATTTTTTTTTGATTTGGACAAACGCACCCTGGACTTTGTCAATACTCGTAATTCCATACGTTGGTGATTTCCGTAGAATGGCTGTCTATCGCGGGAATAGTAATTCTGTGTGCAATAACTTGCAGCATTTTATTAAAATATTAATTGTAGTTCATTATTTTGAATAAGAAACCTTTGCAATGGACCAGGAGTTTAAGCAAATTTAACCCCCCCCCCCAAATTTGTTGAGTATAATCGGAAAATTGAATTAAAAAACATCCGTGAAAACGCGATCTGCCATCCAAAGCTTTTCTCGTAAACTACTGGGTCAAAGCTAATGAAACAACTTGGGTCAGAAATCACAAATGGGTTCTACTAGGTAGGTACTGTGTAGTCATCAGTTTCCATCAATCCCAACGGTCGAAATCAAAAGGCTGAATTATTAAAAATCCGAATATCAAAAACTTTCGTAATAACTGTAGTGTTTAAATATTAGTTGTAGATTGCCATCCCTTCAATTATCGTATGAGCCCACTCGGATCGCTTTACGTTTGTCCACTTGCTCTCTGTGTGCTCGAGCTTTGGCAGGAAAACACGTCAGCGCGAATGTAACTTTCCTTGCACATAACTATGAATGAATGAATGAATGAATAATTACTGTATTTGGTGTAAAACACATTACAGTGAGTAGCGTCTCATTTGGTTTACTTAGTAGGTAATAACACAGTTAGTATAATAAGTAATACATTAATAACATACTAGGTAATAGTTTATAAAGCCAGACATGAACAGTATTATTTTTTATATACATCACTTAATAAATTACCTATCGTTATTTTATATTTAAGCTCGCATTTATTTATATTGTTTTAGTATTTCATTATTATTATTAACCTTTATTTTTTATTCATTTTTTTTTTTTTTTTTTTTTTAAACCAAAATTTAATATTACACCCAACCTTCCGCGAACAAATTCATCCTCATCACTCGACTCATGGTTATCGAGGTCACAAAAAGAGGACCAACAACCGACTCCAAAGAGACAACGTAAACAGCTCCCATCTTTGGAAAAGCACCCTTCAGAAGATAAGGAGAAATGACAGTGGGAAAAAGGCCGGACGATTAATGCTGTAGGAGAGGAAAGTACATCGGATATGCAAAACTTTGAAGGCGAGCCTATGTTATATACCCGCCAAATGACCCACTCAAACATATACTTCTGGAACTGTGACGGAATATTTAGCCTCAACGAACTAGATTTCACTGCGTGTTTCCCGAACTGCAACATAATCTGCCTAGCCGAAACATGGCTCACGTCAACACCCATCGCTGCCCCCACACCCTTAAGAGAGTATACTTCGTTTTACAGTCACGGCATCAAGGTTCGGGACAAGGGAAGGGCAAGTGGAGGATTGGCAATATTTGTCAGGAAGGATTGGTCAGCCCGGCAGCTGGCTGCCTCTTTATACTGGCTTATCATCGAGGTGAAAGCAGACGGCTACAATTTTGTTTTGGTGGATGTGTATGTAAACAGAGAAACTGACATCAATCTGGTTTTAGATCTGCTTCAATCAACAATGAACGAATTGGAAATCATCTCGAATGATCCTGATATATTTGTGGTAGGAGACTTCAATTGCCGAGTGGGAAAAGGAAATGTTGGATTCCCAGAAATATTCGATGATCTCAGTCTGCAGGTACTTCGAAGAAATCGCGACTCATCTGTTGACAAACGTGGTAAAGACATGATTGAGTTTCTTGAAAATAGCGGGCTTTTCATACTCAATGGAAGAACACATGGGGATGGCTTTGGTGACTTCACATTCATAGGACCAAATGGGGCGAGCACAGTGGACCTTGCCCTAGCAAATCTTGGAGGACTCATGAGAACAGTGAACTTCTGGGTAGAGGATCCACCACCGGTCACCAGAACGTACCATCTCCCTATAAAGTTGCAAATATTGACACCCAACCTATCACCTACAGACATCCAGAAATCAATCAACCCAAAGGCGCACACACGGGTGGACATCAGATGGAAGGACGAACTGAAAGGAGAGTACATCGACCAGCTCAAATGCCAAGAGAGCATATCACCACATAACTTGCTACAAACGATAAGTTCAACAGCAAGAGAGATCGGCATGGTCAAATCACTCACAATACCAAGGCGACCTTTTATTCAGCGGGGGCAAGTATGGTATAATGACAAATGCAAGAAAATGAAGGGCGAATTGAAAATAAGTTTCAAAACCTGTAAACGGAACAATTTTGAAGAGCAATACCTACAAGAATACCTAAAAAAGAAGAGGGAATATAAACAAATAACTGCCCTGACAGAGCAATCGTTTTACAGCAATATTAATGAAAATCTATCAGACGCCAAAGATGGAAAAGCTTTTGGGCGGCCATTAAAAAGTTCAAACAACCAGCAAAAAACTCGAAAACACAGATTGACAAAGACGTCTATGCCCTTTACCTAAAAATCTTCACTCCGGTGAACGCCCTGGAGCTATGGACATTCCAGAACAATTCGTGACTAGCCTGGATGCTGATATCACGCAGGGTGAACTAGAAGCTGTCCTCAGGAAGATTGGTCGAGGTAAGGCAAGCGGGCCAGACTCCATCGTCAACGAGTTCTTCAAATATCTGCCTCCTGTCGGAATCAGATCATTTCTGAAACTGCTCAACCAAGCTATGGCAGGGGGCTGTGTGCCGGATGGGTGGGCAGATATGGAGATGCTTGCAATCTATAAGAAGGGCGAACCTTCAAACCCTGATAACTATCGAGGAATTTTTCTCATAAACTGTGGCTTGAAGATACTTACGCAGATTCTGGCAAACAGAGTTCATGGTTGGATAGAGGATAACTCCTTACTTTTTGAGGGCCAAAACGGGTTCCGAAGAGGAAGAGGCTGCCTGGATGGAATTTTTACATTGATGAGCGCAGTACACATTCACATACAGCAGAGAAGGAGGGTCTACGCTGCATTTGTTGATTTTAGAAAGGCATTTGACCTCATCAATCATACTACCTTGTGGGAGAAACTGGTGGCAATTGGTTTCAGCTCAAGAATTATATACATACTCAGCGACATTTACAGGAAGGCTAGAGTCAGAGTGAAAGCAAGCAACGGTGAGTTCTCAGATTTTGTAGACGTCCGACAGGGAGTCCTTCAGGGAGACTGCCTGAGCCCTTTGCTATTTGCTCTCTTTACAAACGACTTGAGCAAATGCCTGCGGGAGAAAGGTCTTAGTGGGATCAGCATAAATCACTCTCTCGAGATCCCATGCCTCCTGTATGCGGATGACCTCGTCTTTTTGGCTTTAACAAAACGTGAGCTCCAAGCTAAACTTGACGCCCTGTCACTTTATTGCCTGAAAAATAAACTGGAAGTCAACACTACCAAAACTAAAACGCTAGTTTTCAGACAGGGGGGCAGGCTGAAGAATGCCGAAAAGTTCTTTTATAACGGAGAGATGATTGAGACAGTAAATGAGTACACCTATTTGGGTATCCCATTCACGTCAAAAGGCGTATTTCAAGCTGCAGCTTCACAAGCTTGCCAAAAGGCAGGCTGTGCTGGCGGTGTTCTACGAGGTGTTCTTGCTCGATCAAAATGCAACTCCTGGGCCTCAATATGCAAGCTTTATCAGGCCATGATAACGTCAATCCTACTGTATGGAGCGGAGGTTTGGGCATTCCGATACACAGACATCCTTGAAAAAGCACAATGTCGTTTTTTTAAAGCAATTTTGCATCTGCCAAGAGGAACACCAGGATATATGATACGAAATGAGGCTGGTGTAGCCAGCCTGAGCGGGCAAATTTTGGAGAGAACGCTAAAATGGTGGACAAAGATCTTGCGTATGGATCATACACGGTACCCCAGAGCGTGCTACGAGAGACTGATGTTCATGGCTGAAAAGACGGATAATATTAAATATAATTGGGTGGCCGCCATCAGGATGGAGCTTCGCTCACTGGGCTTCGAACATGTCTGGAGCAGTCAAAGCGCAGCAGAGATAGAGTCTTCCATAGAGCACATAGTCAGCGCGCACTTGGAAAGGAGAAGGACGCAGGACCTGGAGAGGCTTGCGGCATCTTCATACTCCGTCATGTATAAAGATTTGCAGCTGTGGCCATGTACAGCACTGGGTGGCCCCTTCGGTAGAATTAGAATGATCTGCCAACTGAGGCTAACGAAGGTCGATGCCATCAGAATCTACCACAATGGCGTCAGCTACTCTTGGGACCCAAACGAACTCTGCTCGATATGCAACTTGCAACAACAAGAAGACCTGTTCCACGTTTTCATCACTTGCCCTCACTACACACCTCCGAGAAAAACATTCCTCAGCAAGTATATTACTGATAGTGTGAACCGAGACAACTTTCATCAGAAAATACTGAACTGCTCAAGAGATATGGTGAACGATATATTTTACTTTTTGGTGACAATCTTAAAAATCCGCTCATTCTTACGAAATGAGTAATATTTCTATTGTATGTAACCTACAAAAATGTAACTTAATATTACTAACTTAACCTAGGACAACTAACAATATAATATATTATAATATATTAATATATTATATTATACACTCATGATCAAAATAAAGGCTCTACTGGGAAAAAAAAATAATAATAAAATAAATAATAATAATAATAATAATAAAATCTCAAAAAAAATATAGTTTGAAAAAAAAAAAAATTAATAATAATAATAATAAAATAAATAAATACTAAACTATAAATAATTAAAAAAAAAAAAAAAAAAAAAAATAAAGGTTAATAATAATAATGAAATACTAAAACAATATAAATAAATGCGAGCTTAAATATAAAATAACGATAGGTAATTTATTAAGTGATGTATATAAAAAATAATACTGTTCATGTCTGGCTTTATAAACTATTACCTAGTATGTTATTAATGTATTACTTATTATACTAACTGTGTTATTACCTACTAAGTAAACCAAATGAGACGCTACTCACTGTAATGTGTTTTACAAATACAAATACAGTAATTCACTCCATGGCATTCATTCATTTCCGCACCCAGTTGCGATCATCGTGGAATTAATGTGACCGTCTAAAGATGTCAGCATTAAAATGAACAACCCATGAACGTCTCTAAGGACTATTTAGGAAGATATAAATATACTTAATTAAATTTGTTTTAATGTAATCACGAAGAAAGAAACGTATTTTCTAATTACCGGTTCTTGCGTTTATGGCCGTATATTTCTTGTTTATCGGGGTGGAATGAGCGAAGGGAACAGGTCTGTGCAGTAGGTACGACCCCGTTGAGTTGTTTCCCCAGCATCAGGAGCGACATTCCGATGAACGGCTTCCTTATTTAATCAAGATTCTCCAATTTTTGTTTCGTAATGGAGGATTTGAAGGCATTTCTATGAGCGAGAAAACGAATTTCACAACATCGTGCTTTAAGCGTTACACATGTTGTATATTTAACCTCCATTTATATTTAATGCCCAATTGCTTTGATTGGGTGCTCATTTACTTGCCCAGAACAGAAAGCAGTTGTATGCTTGTAAGCGAATATATGTATTAATATATTTGTATAAAGTATGTGATATCATCTCAAGATTCCATGATTAAGTGTATGATATCATTCTCCCGATAGCAGCTACATAAGTGAAGCAGTAAAAGACGAAAGAACCACACAATAAGTGTGGTTAAAATGTGTTTGTATGAACAAAACAAATCAATCAAAAGGACCTGCACAACAGCAACGATTTTGCAACAGTTAATGCAAGGAAAACGTAACACAAATGGTGATGTTCGGCAGTACCTGACCAGGGGCGGCTCCAGGATAGTTTCCCGGGGGGGGCCACAAGTGAAACTTGTGTTTATTTTTAGCACCCCCCCCCCAGCAATACATGTTTATTAATACCTTTACCTACGAGATAGTAGTACTTTGATATATATGTTATGTAATTATGATTCTAATTATAAGTACTTAACGATTAAATCATTTGTTTATTCCTTTGAAATGATACTAACTCATATGCTAAATGAACTTCAACTTGGTTACGATTAGATATTTATCTGACGTCACCTTAAAATATAAAAGCAAAACTCGGAAAAACTTTTAAAGTGTATTTAGACATCTATTAACTTCGTAGAAATGGTTTAGAAAGTGTTTCCGACGTGTCGCTAGAAGCAAAGCTAAACCCATGGCCGTGTCTGTCCTCTACCGTTTTTGGCCCTTGAATTTTGCTTTACCTTCTTACTACATTTAAGCCTCTTTCTCCTAATTTTTTAATTATACAAATACATAATAAAACTGTTCTACTTACCTTCTTCATGATTATGCAAAAGTTTGTAAGGATTTTTAAGTTTGTTTGCAGTCAAACAACCACCATCACACACTACACAACTCAGTCAACTCACGAGATACTACAATGCTACCACACTTGACGACTGACTCAAACTCAAAAATCCAACCACAGTCCCAACCAAACCACCAAACCTCGTAATAGCGGCAGCCCGCTATGCACTTGAAATTTCCCCTATTATGAATAGCGAACAAAAATGTCAACGTGACTTAAATTAGGAGTTTGTATTTGTAAGCTCTATAGAAATACAAAATTATCGTCTTTGAAAATATTTTAAGAAATTTTTTTCTCGATATACAGGGTGTCTACCTTTCAGTTGGACCAAACTTTAAGGATCGATTTTAAAACTAATTTGAGACAAAAAGTGCCCCTTAGACTTTTTTTTTTAGAGGCTTCGTTTCCGAGTTATTAACGGAATTTTTTAAAATTTAACGAAAAATCCTTCTTTTTTCGCATCAAAACGTCATTTTACGAGGTTTATTCAGATGTAAAGAGAAAAATGATGATACCGTTGGAAAGCTGAGGTCTTGGGCTAGTTTTTTCCGTTGAGTGCACACCAATATTCCAATTTATTACAGGCGATAAATTAACCTGAAAAATGTTGATTTTCGAAAAAAAATTAAAACTTTGACTTTGGCTTATTTTTTTACTTCAGAAAATAGCTTTAAAAAATAGCTATTACTTAACACTCTTTCCAACGGTTTCCTCAAATTTGAGATTACTCCAAAAACAAGGGAGTTATAGCTGTTTTAGTGAAGTAAAGTCGATAAAACGAAAAAAACTTAAATCGTTAAAAACTCGGAAACGAAGCCTCTAAAAAAAAAGTCTAAGGGGCACTTTTTGTCGCAAATTAGTTGTAGAATCGATCCTTAAAGTTTGGTCCACCTGAAAGGTGGACACCCTGTATATACATTTCGGAATAAATAATTTAATATAAACAAAAATGCACTTTAGTATAGTCCTGTTTGAGACTTTCCAAAAAAAATGGAGTTCTCGGGGGGGGCCATGGCCCCCATGGCCCCCCCCCTGGAGCCGCCACTGTACCTGACAAAGTTCATTGAGTTTATACACATTGTTGAATGTCACAGAAGTAGATATAAATCAAGATCTACTCGTACTAACGATTATGCTACTGTATAGTCTTTCTAACAGTAACTAGAACTTTCTTCGCGTCATGAAGCCAAGAGATGCCAACACCTGAATTATTGAAACTAAAGATTCTTGAACAACGAGAAGATGGAAAATAAAATAAAATAGATTGGGGCGCTTCACACGCTATGGTAGCGAATTCGAAGTTTCAAAAATGGGAGAGTGCAACAAAGAAAACAAAATTTCTGTAAAATCTTCATGTGAAGGGGACATGACATCCACTCATGCTGCTACAAAAATAAAGAAACCTTGAGAAATGTGAACAAGAAAAACATTTTATAACTAAAGAAAAGCATACATTAGCGCAAATGCCAGTTCGTGTCTGGATAATGGATGAAGGTCGCACATGCATATCGAAAAAGAGCAAATGTTTTCAGTAAACCAACAAAATTAAATAAAAAATCTTTTAAAACGCTTCGGTTTGTAAAATTTAAAAGCTATTCACACGTTTGGAACGAAGTTGAAGAAACTAAAAGTCAGCGAGTCAGGGAAAGCCAAAAGCAAAAGATGTTTGCCTTAAGCACGGATGGGGGCGGTACCAACTCATCTATCTACGTTCATTTCATAATTCAGTGTGGCGAAATCTTCAAAAACTGTAGAATGAAGCTTTTTGTACGGGTTTGTGAAATCACACACTTACGCAGCCACGAAACAATAGTTTAGTATAGACTAAAACGTTAGAAGCGAGTAGAAATTTTGATTTGGGTTGAATCTTTTTTCATGATTGAAAGTGAAAACTGTGATTTCTCTGCTTCACGTAGGATCGGAAGTAAAATATGTCGGCAGTTTGATCAGGGTAATTAGTACCTTCGTATCAATATTTGAAAAATTTTCACACTTTCATTAAGAAATCGAAAAACATTCCGAGGAGGGGGGACCGGCAGGTGGAGGCAAGATTTTTGTTTCTTGGTCATTTGGTATGCAGATTCATTATAGAAATAATCTGCACATTATTTCATACACCCCCCTAATACCCTCCTCTCACCTTCTTTTGACTGCGAGGTAATGGAAAAAAATTGAGAATAAAATAATTTGGAATGTCCCATTTTCAAA
>JAVIWC010003287.1:0-10726 GCA_031894815.1 Creontiades dilutus | reverse complement strand
ATCCCTTTCAAACCTACTCTCTAAGGGGTTTTTCGGGGTGCTGAACACGAATTCGAAGTCCGTTTTTCGATAAAACGCTTCCTTCATGGTTATTTTCGCGATTTTTCATCAAAATTGCTCAAAAATTATCTCTGTTTAATCCCTTTCAAACCTACTCTCTAAGGGGTTTTTCGGGGTGCTGAACACGAATTCGAAGTCCGTTTTTCGATAAAACGCTTCCTTCATGGTTATTTTCGCGATTTTTCATCAAAATTGCTCAAAAATTATCTCTGTTTAATCCCTTTCAAACCTACTCTAAGGGGTTTTTCGGGGTGCTGAACACGAATCTGAAGTCCGTTTCCCGATAAAACGCTTCCTTCATGGTTATTTTCGCGATTTTTCATCAAAATTGCTCAAAATTATCTCGTTTAATCCCTTTCAAACCTACTCTCTAAGGGGTTTTTCGGGGTGCTGAACACGAATTCGAAGTCCGTTTTTCGATAAAACGCTTCCTTCATGGTTATTTTCGCGATTTTTCATCAAAATTGCTCAAAAATTATCTCTGTTTAATCCCTTTCAAACCTACTCTCTAAGGGGTTTTTCGGGGTGCTGAACACGAATTCGAAGTCCGTTTTTCGATAAAACGCTTCCTTCATGGTTATTTTCGCGATTTTTCATCAAAATTGCTCAAAAATTATCTCTGTTTAATCCCTTTCAAACCTACTCTCTAAGGGGTTTTTCGGGGTGCTGAACACGAATTCGAAGTCCGTTTTTCGATAAAACGCTTCCTTCATGGTTATTTTCGCGATTTTTCATCAAAATTGCTCAAAAATTATCTCTGTTTAATCCCTTTCAAACCTACTCTCTAAGGGGTTTTTCGGGGTGCTGAACACGAATTCGAAGTCCGTTTTTCGATAAAACGCTTCCTTCATGGTTATTTTCGCGATTTTTCATCAAAATTGCTCAAAAATTATCTCTGTTTAATCCCTTTCAAACCTACTCTCTAAGGGGTTTTTCGGGGTGCTGAACACGAATTCGAAGTCCGTTTTTCGATAAAACGCTTCCTTCATGGTTATTTTCGCGATTTTTCATCAAAATTGCTCAAAAATTATCTCTGTTTAATCCCTTTCAAACCTACTCTCTAAGGGGTTTTTCGGGGTGCTGAACACGAATTCGAAGTCCGTTTTTCGATAAAACGCTTCCTTCATGGTTATTTTCGCGATTTTTCATCAAAATTGCTCAAAAATTATCTCTGTTTAATCCCTTTCAAACCTACTCTCTAAGGGGTTTTTCGGGGTGCTGAACACGAATTCGAAGTCCGTTTTTCGATAAAACGCTTCCTTCATGGTTATTTTCGCGATTTTTCATCAAAATTGCTCAAAAATTATCTCTGTTTAATCCTTCAAACCTACTCTCTAAGGGGTCAAACCTACTCTCTAAGGGGTTTTTCGGGGTGCTGAACACGAATTCGAAGTCCGTTTTTCGATAAAACGCTTCCTTCATGGTTATTTTCGCGATTTTTCATCAAAATTGCTCAAAAATTATCTCTGTTTAATCCCTTTCAAACCTACTCTCTAAGGGGTTTTTCGGGGTGCTGAACACGAATTCGAAGTCCGTTTTTCGATAAAACGCTTCCTTCATGGTTATTTTCGCGATTTTTCATCAAAATTGCTCAAAAATTATCTCTGTTTAATCCCTTTCAAACCTACTCTCTAAGGGGTTTTTCGGGGTGCTGAACACGAATTCGAAGTCCGTTTTTCGATAAAACGCTTCCTTCATGGTTATTTTCGCGATTTTTCATCAAAATTGCTCAAAAATTATCTCTGTTTAATCCCTTTCAAACCTACTCTCTAAGGGGTTTTTCGGGGTGCTGAACACGAATTCGAAGTCCGTTTTTCGATAAAACGCTTCCTTCATGGTTATTTTCGCGATTTTTCATCAAAATTGCTCAAAAATTATCTCTGTTTAATCCCTTTCAAACCTACTCTCTAAGGGGTTTTTCGGGGTGCTGAACACGAATTCGAAGTCCGTTTTTCGATAAAACGCTTCCTTCATGGTTATTTTCGCGATTTTTCATCAAAATTGCTCAAAAATTATCTCTGTTTAATCCCTTTCAAACCTACTCTCTAAGGGGTTTTTCGGGGTGCTGAACACGAATTCGAAGTCCGTTTTTCGATAAAACGCTTCCTTCATGGTTATTTTCGCGATTTTTCATCAAAATTGCTCAAAAATTATCTCTGTTTAATCCCTTTCAAACCTACTCTCTAAGGGGTTTTTCGGGGTGCTGAACACGAATTCGAAGTCCGTTTTTCGATAAAACGCTTCCTTCATGGTTATTTTCGCGATTTTTCATCAAAATTGCTCAAAAATTATCTCTGTTTAATCCCTTTCAAACCTACTCTAAGGGGTTTTTCGGGGTGCTGAACACGAATTCGAAGTCCGTTTTTCGATAAAACGCTTCCTTCATGGTTATTTTCGCGATTTTTCATCAAAATTGCTCAAAAATTATCTCTGTTTAATCCCTTTCAAACCTACTCTCTAAGGGGTTTTTCGGGGTGCTGAACACGAATTCGAAGTCCGTTTTTCGATAAAACGCTTCCTTCATGGTTATTTTCGCGATTTTTCATCAAAATTGCTCAAAAATTATCTCTGTTTAATCCCTTTCAAACCTACTCTCTAAGGGGTTTTTCGGGGTGCTGAACACGAATTCGAAGTCCGTTTTTCGATAAAACGCTTCCTTCATGGTTATTTTCGCGATTTTTCATCAAAATTGCTCAAAAATTATCTCTGTTTAATCCCTTTCAAACCTACTCTCTAAGGGGTTTTTCGGGGTGCTGAACACGAATTCGAAGTCCGTTTTTCGATAAAACGCTTCCTTCATGGTTATTTTCGCGATTTTTCATCAAAATTGCTCAAAAATTATCTCTGTTTAATCCCTTTCAAACCTACTCTCTAAGGGGTTTTTCGGGGTGCTGAACACGAATTCGAAGTCCGTTTTTCGATAAAACGCTTCCTTCATGGTTATTTTCGCGATTTTTCATCAAAATTGCTCAAAAATTATCTCTGTTTAATCCCTTTCAAACCTACTCTCTAAGGGGTTTTTCGGGGTGCTGAACACGAATTCGAAGTCCGTTTTTCGATAAAACGCTTCCTTCATGGTTATTTTCGCGATTTTTCATCAAAATTGCTCAAAAATTATCTCTGTTTAATCCCTTTCAAACCTACTCTCTAAGGGGTTTTTCGGGGTGCTGAACACGAATTCGAAGTCCGTTTTTCGATAAAACGCTTCCTTCATGGTTATTTTCGCGATTTTTCATCAAAATTGCTCAAAAATTATCTCTGTTTAATCCCTTTCAAACCTACTCTCTAAGGGGTTTTTCGGGGTGCTGAACACGAATTCGAAGTCCGTTTTTCGATAAAACGCTTCCTTCATGGTTATTTTCGCGATTTTTCATCAAAATTGCTCAAAAATTATCTCTGTTTAATCCCTTTCAAACCTACTCTCTAAGGGGTTTTTCGGGGTGCTGAACACGAATTCGAAGTCCGTTTTTCGATAAAACGCTTCCTTCATGGTTATTTTCGCGATTTTTCATCAAAATTGCTCAAAAATTATCATCTCTGTTTAACTCTTTCAAACCTACTCTCTAAGGGGTTTTTCGGGGTGCTGAACACGAATTCGAAGTCCGTTTTTCGATAAAACGCTTCCTTCATGGTTATTTTCGCGATTTTTCATCAAAATTGCTCAAAAATTATCTCTGTTTAATCCCTTTCAAACCTACTCTCTAAGGGGTTTTTCGGGGTGCTGAACACGAATTCGAAGTCCGTTTTTCGATAAAACGCTTCCTTCATGGTTATTTTCGCGATTTTTCATCAAAATTGCTCAAAAATTATCTCTGTTTAATCCCTTTCAAACCTACTCTAAGGGGTTTTTCGGGGTGCTGAACACGAATTCGAAGTCCGTTTTTCGATAAAACGCTTCCTTCATGGTTATTTTCGCGATTTTTCATCAAAATTGCTCAAAAATTATCTCTGTTTAATCCCTTTCAAACCTACTCTAAGGGGTTTTTCGGGGTGCTGAACACGAATTCGAAGTCCGTTTTTCGATAAAACGCTTCCTTCATGGTTATTTTCGCGATTTTTCATCAAAATTGCTCAAAAATTATCTCTGTTTAATCCCTTTCAAACCTACTCTAAGGGGTTTTTCGGGGTGCTGAACACGAATTCGAAGTCCGTTTTTCGATAAAACGCTTCCTTCATGGTTATTTTCGCGATTTTTCATCAAAATTGCTCAAAAATTATCTCTGTTTAATCCCTTTCAAACCTACTCTCTAAGGGGTTTTTCGGGGTGCTGAACACGAATTCGAAGTCCGTTTTTCGATAAAACGCTTCCTTCATGGTTATTTTCGCGATTTTTCATCAAAATTGCTCAAAAATTATCTCTGTTTAATCCCTTTCAAACCTACTCTCTAAGGGGTTTTTCGGGGTGCTGAACACGAATTCGAAGTCCGTTTTTCGATAAAACGCTTCCTTCATGGTTATTTTCGCGATTTTTCATCAAAATTGCTCAAAAATTATCTCTGTTTAATCCCTTTCAAACCTACTCTAAGGGGTTTTTCGGGGTGCTGAACACGAATTCGAAGTCCGTTTTTCGATAAAACGCTTCCTTCATGGTTATTTTCGCGATTTTTCATCAAAATTGCTCAAAAATTATCTCTGTTTAATCCCTTTCAAACCTACTCTCTAAGGGGTTTTTCGGGTGCTGAACACGAATTCGAAGTCCGTTTTTCGATAAAACGCTTCCTTCATGGTTATTTTCGCGATTTTTCATCAAAATTGCTCAAAAATTATCTCTGTTTAATCCCTTTCAAACCTACTCTCTAAGGGGTTTTTCGGGGTGCTGAACACGAATTCGAAGTCCGTTTTTCGATAAAACGCTTCCTTCATGGTTATTTTCGCGATTTTTCATCAAAATTGCTCAAAAATTATCTCTGTTTAATCCCTTTCAAACCTACTCTCTAAGGGGTTTTTCGGGGTGCTGAACACGAATTCGAAGTCCGTTTTTCGATAAAACGCTTCCTTCATGGTTATTTTCGCGATTTTTCATCAAAATTGCTCAAAAATTATCTCTGTTTAATCCCTTTCAAACCTACTCTAAGGGGTTTTTCGGGGTGCTGAACACGAATTCGAAGTCCGTTTTTCGATAAAACGCTTCCTTCATGGTTATTTTCGCGATTTTTCATCAAAATTGCTCAAAAATTATCTCTGTTTAATCCCTTTCAAACCTACTCTCTAAGGGGTTTTTCGGGGTGCTGAACACGAATTCGAAGTCCGTTTTTCGATAAAACGCTTCCTTCATGGTTATTTTCGCGATTTTTCATCAAAATTGCTCAAAAATTATCTCTGTTTAATCCCTTTCAAACCTACTCTCTAAGGGGTTTTTCGGGGTGCTGAACACGAATTCGAAGTCCGTTTTTCGATAAAACGCTTCCTTCATGGTTATTTTCGCGATTTTTCATCAAAATTGCTCAAAAATTATCTCTGTTTAATCCCTTTCAAACCTACTCTCTAAGGGGTTTTTCGGGGTGCTGAACACGAATTCGAAGTCCGTTTTTCGATAAAACGCTTCCTTCATGGTTATTTTCGCGATTTTTCATCAAAATTGCTCAAAAATTATCTCTGTTTAATCCCTTTCAAACCTACTCTCTAAGGGGTTTTTCGGGGTGCTGAACACGAATTCGAAGTCCGTTTTTCGATAAAACGCTTCCTTCATGGTTATTTTCGCGATTTTTCATCAAAATTGCTCAAAAATTATCTCTGTTTAATCCCTTTCAAACCTACTCTCTAAGGGGTTTTTCGGGGTGCTGAACACGAATTCGAAGTCCGTTTTTCGATAAAACGCTTCCTTCATGGTTATTTTCGCGATTTTTCATCAAAATTGCTCAAAAATTATCTCTGTTTAATCCCTTTCAAACCTACTCTAAGGGGTTTTTCGGGGTGCTGAACACGAATTCGAAGTCCGTTTTTCGATAAAACGCTTCCTTCATGGTTATTTTCGCGATTTTTCATCAAAATTGCTCAAAAATTATCTCTGTTTAATCCCTTTCAAACCTACTCTCTAAGGGGTTTTTCGGGGTGCTGAACACGAATTCGAAGTCCGTTTTTCGATAAAACGCTTCCTTCATGGTTATTTTCGCGATTTTTCATCAAAATTGCTCAAAAATTATCTCTGTTTAATCCCTTTCAAACCTACTCTAAGGGGTTTTTCGGGGTGCTGAACACGAATTCGAAGTCCGTTTTTCGATAAAACGCTTCCTTCATGGTTATTTTCGCGATTTTTCATCAAAATTGCTCAAAAATTATCTCTGTTTAATCCCTTTCAAACCTACTCTCTAAGGGGTTTTTCGGGGTGCTGAACACGAATTCGAAGTCCGTTTTTCGATAAAACGCTTCCTTCATGGTTATTTTCGCGATTTTTCATCAAAATTGCTCAAAAATTATCTCTGTTTAATCCCTTTCAAACCTACTCTCTAAGGGGTTTTTCGGGGTGCTGAACACGAATTCGAAGTCCGTTTTTCGATAAAACGCTTCCTTCATGGTTATTTTCGCGATTTTTCATCAAAATTGCTCAAAAATTATCTCTGTTTAATCCCTTTCAAACCTACTCTCTAAGGGGTTTTTCGGGGTGCTGAACACGAATTCGAAGTCCGTTTTTCGATAAAACGCTTCCTTCATGGTTATTTTCGCGATTTTTCATCAAAATTGCTCAAAAATTATCTCTGTTTAATCCCTTTCAAACCTACTCTCTAAGGGGTTTTTCGGGGTGCTGAACACGAATTCGAAGTCCGTTTTTCGATAAAACGCTTCCTTCATGGTTATTTTCGCGATTTTTCATCAAAATTGCTCAAAAATTATCTCTGTTTAATCCCTTTCAAACCTACTCTCTAAGGGGTTTTTCGGGGTGCTGAACACGAATTCGAAGTCCGTTTTTCGATAAAACGCTTCCTTCATGGTTATTTTCGCGATTTTTCATCAAAATTGCTCAAAAATTATCTCTGTTTAATCCCTTTCAAACCTACTCTCTAAGGGGTTTTTCGGGGTGCTGAACACGAATTCGAAGTCCGTTTTTCGATAAAACGCTTCCTTCATGGTTATTTTCGCGATTTTTCATCAAAATTGCTCAAAAATTATCTCTGTTTAATCCCTTTCAAACCTACTCTCTAAGGGGTTTTTCGGGGTGCTGAACACGAATTCGAAGTCCGTTTTTCGATAAAACGCTTCCTTCATGGTTATTTTCGCGATTTTTCATCAAAATTGCTCAAAAATTATCTCTGTTTAATCCCTTTCAAACCTACTCTAAGGGGTTTTTCGGGGTGCTGAACACGAATTCGAAGTCCGTTTTTCGATAAAACGCTTCCTTCATGGTTATTTTCGCGATTTTTCATCAAAATTGCTCAAAAATTATCTCTGTTTAATCCCTTTCAAACCTACTCTCTAAGGGGTTTTTCGGGGTGCTGAACACGAATTCGAAGTCCGTTTTTCGATAAAACGCTTCCTTCATGGTTATTTTCGCGATTTTTCATCAAAATTGCTCAAAAATTATCTCTGTTTAATCCCTTTCAAACCTACTCTAAGGGGTTTTTCGGGGTGCTGAACACGAATTCGAAGTCCGTTTTTCGATAAAACGCTTCCTTCATGGTTATTTTCGCGATTTTTCATCAAAATTGCTCAAAAATTATCTCTGTTTAATCCCTTTCAAACCTACTCTCTAAGGGGTTTTTCGGGGTGCTGAACACGAATTCGAAGTCTGTTTAACTTTCAAACCTACTCTCTAAGGGGTTTTTCGGGGTGCTGAACACGAATTCGAAGTCCGTTTTTCGATAAAACGCTTCCTTCATGGTTATTTTCGCGATTTTTCATCAAAATTGCTCAAAAATTATCTCTGTTTAATCCCTTTCAAACCTACTCTCTAAGGGGTTTTTCGGGGTGCTGAACACGAATTCGAAGTCCGTTTTTCGATAAAACGCTTCCTTCATGGTTATTTTCGCGATTTTTCATCAAAATTGCTCAAAAATTATCTCTGTTTAATCCCTTTCAAACCTACTCTCTAAGGGGTTTTTCGGGGTGCTGAACACGAATTCGAAGTCCGTTTTTCGATAAAACGCTTCCTTCATGGTTATTTTCGCGATTTTTCATCAAAATTGCTCAAAAATTATCTCTGTTTAATCCCTTTCAAACCTACTCTCTAAGGGGTTTTTCGGGGTGCTGAACACGAATTCGAAGTCCGTTTTTCGATAAAACGCTTCCTTCATGGTTATTTTCGCGATTTTTCATCAAAATTGCTCAAAAATTATCTCTGTTTAATCCCTTTCAAACCTACTCTCTAAGGGGTTTTTCGGGGTGCTGAACACGAATTCGAAGTCCGTTTTTCGATAAAACGCTTCCTTCATGGTTATTTTCGCGATTTTTCATCAAAATTGCTCAAAAATTATCTCTGTTTAATCCCTTTCAAACCTACTCTCTAAGGGGTTTTTCGGGGTGCTGAACACGAATTCGAAGTCCGTTTTTCGATAAAACGCTTCCTTCATGGTTATTTTCGCGATTTTTCATCAAAATTGCTCAAAAATTATCTCTGTTTAATCCCTTTCAAACCTACTCTCTAAGGGGTTTTTCGGGGTGCTGAACACGAATTCGAAGTCCGTTTTTCGATAAAACGCTTCCTTCATGGTTATTTTCGCGATTTTTCATCAAAATTGCTCAAAAATTATCTCTGTTTAATCCCTTTCAAACCTACTCTCTAAGGGGTTTTTCGGGGTGCTGAACACGAATTCGAAGTCCGTTTTTCGATAAAACGCTTCCTTCATGGTTATTTTCGCGATTTTTCATCAAAATTGCTCAAAAATTATCTCTGTTTAATCCCTTTCAAACCTACTCTCTAAGGGGTTTTTCGGGGTGCTGAACACGAATTCGAAGTCCGTTTTTCGATAAAACGCTTCTTCATGGTTATTTTCGCGATTTTTCATCAAAATTGCTCAAAAATTATCTCTGTTTAATCCCTTTCAAACCTACTCTCTAAGGGGTTTTTCGGGGTGCTGAACACGAATTCGAAGTCCGTTTTTCGATAAAACGCTTCCTTCATGGTTATTTTCGCGATTTTTCATCAAAATTGCTCAAAAATTATCTCTGTTTAATCCCTTTCAAACCTACTCTAAGGGGTTTTTCGGGGTGCTGAACACGAATTCGAAGTCCGTTTTTCGATAAAACGCTTCCTTCATGGTTATTTTCGCGATTTTTCATCAAAATTGCTCAAAAATTATCTCTGTTTAACTTTCAAACCTACTCTCTAAGGGGTTTTTCGGGGTGCTGAACACGAATTCGAAGTCCGTTGTTCGATAAAACGCTTCCTTCATGGTTATTTTCGCGTTTTTTCATCAAAATTGCTCAAAAATTAACTCTGTTTAATCGCTTTCAAACCTACTCTCTAAGGGGTTTTTCGGGTTGAACACGAATTCGAAGTCCGTTTTTCGATAAAACGCTTCCTTCATGGTTATTTTCGCGATTTTTCATCAAAATTGCTCAAAAATTATCTCTGTTTAATCCCTTTCAAACCTACTCTCTAAGGGGTTTTTCGGGGTGCTGAACACGAATTCGAAGTCCGTTTTTCGATAAAACGCTTCCTTCATGGTTATTTTCGCGATTTTTCATCAAAATTGCTCAAAAATTATTATCTCGGTTTAATCCTCTTTCAAACCTACCTAAGGGGTTTTTCGGCTGTTGAACACGAATTCGAAGTCCGTTTTTCGATAAAACGCTTCCTTCATGGTTATTTTCGCGATTTTTCATCAAAATTGCTCAAAATTAAACTCTGTTTAATCCCTTTCAAACCCACTCTCTAAGGGGCTTTTCGGGGTGCTGAACACGAATTTAAGTCCGTTTTTCGATAAAACGCTTCCTTCATGGTTATTTTCGCGATTTTTCATCAAAATTGCTCAAAAATTATCTCGTTTAATCCCTTTCAAAACCTACTCGAGGTTTTTCGGGGTGAACACGAATTTGAAGTCCGTTTTTCGATTAAACGCTTCCTTCATGGTTATTTTCGCGATTTTTCATCAAAATTGCTCAAAAATTATCTCTGTTTAATCCCTTTCAAACCTACTCTAAGGGGTTTTTCGGGTTGCTGAACACGAATTCGAAGTCCGTTTTTCGATAAAACGCTTCCTTCATGGTTTTCTTCGCGATTTTTCATCAAAATTGCTCAAAAAATTAAATTATCTCTGTTTAATCCCTTTCAAACCTACTCTCTAAGGGGTTTTTCGGGGTGCTGAACACGAATACGAAGTCCTTTTTTCGATAAAACGCTTCCTTCATGGTTATTTCCGCGATTTTTCATCAAAATTGCTCAAAAATAAACTCTGTTTAATCCCTTTCAAACCTACTCTCTAAGGGGTTTTTCGGGGTGTTGAACACGAATTCGAAGTCCGTTTTGCGATAAAACGCTTCCTTCATGGTTATTTCCGCGATTTTTCATCAAAATTGCTCAAAAATTATCTCTGTTTAATCCCTTTCAAACCTACTTAAGGGGTTTTTCGGGTGCTGAACACGAATTCGAAGTCCGTTTTTCGATAAAACGCTTCTTCATGGCTACTTTCGCGATTTTTCATCAAAATTGCTCAAAATTATCTCTGTTTAACCCTTTCCAAACCTACTCTCTAAGGGGTTTTTCGGGTTGAACACGAAATTCGAAGTCCGT
>JAVIWC010003286.1:0-10775 GCA_031894815.1 Creontiades dilutus | reverse complement strand
TCTCTAAGGAGTTTTTCGGGGTGCTGAACACGAATCTGAAGTCCGTTTTTCGATGAAACGCTTCCTTCATGGTTATTTTCGCGATTTTTCATCAAAATTGCTCAAAAGTTATCTCTGTTTAGTCCCTTTCAAACCTACTCTCTAAGGGGTTTTCGGGGTGCTGAACACGAATCTGAAGTCCGTTTTTCGATAAAACGCTTCCTTCATGGTTATTTTCGCGATTTTTCATCAAAATTGCTCAAAAAGTATCTCTGTTTAATCCCTTTCAAACCTACTCTCTAAGGGGTTTTCGGGGTGCTGAACACGAATCTGAAGTCCGTTTTTCGATAAAACGCTTCCTTCATGGTTATTTTCGCGATTTTTCATCAAAATTGCTCAAAAATTATCTCTGTTTAATCCCTTTCAAACCTACTCTCTAAGGGGTTTTTCGGGGTGCTGAACACGAATCTGAAGTCCGTTTTTCGATAAAACGCTTCCTTCATGGTTATTTTCGCGTTTTTTCATCAAAATTGCTCAAAAATTAACTCTGTTTAATCGCTTTCAAACCTACTCTCTAAGGGGTTTTTCGGGGTGCTGAACACGAATCTGAAGTCCGTTTTTCGATAAAACGCTTCCTTCATGGTTATTTTCGCGTTTTTTTTCATCAAAATTGCTCAAAAATTAACTCTGTTTAATCGCTTTCAAACCTACTCTCTAAGGGGTTTTCGGGGTGCTGAACACGAATCTGAAGTCCGTTTTTCGATAAAACGCTTCCTTCATGGTTATTTTCGCGATTTTTTCATCAAAATTGCTCAAAAATTATCTCTGTTTAATCGCTTTCAAACCTACTCTCTAAGGGGTTTTTCGGGGTGCTGAACACGAATCTGAAGTCCGTTTTTCGATAAAACGCTTCCTTCATGGTTATTTTCGCGATTTTTCATCAAAATTGCTCAAAAATTATCTCTGTTTAATCCCTTTCAAACCTACTCTCTAAGGGGTTTTTCGGGGTGCTGAACACGAATCTGAAGTCCGTTTTTCGATAAAACGCTTCCTTCATGGTTATTTTCGCGATTTTTCATCAAAATTGCTCAAAAATTATCTCTGTTTAATCCCTTTCAAACCTACTCTCTAAGGGGTTTTTCGGGGTGCTGAACACGAATCTGAAGTCCGTTTTTCGATAAAACGCTTCCTTCATGGTTATTTTCGCGTTTTTTCATCAAAATTGCTCAAAAATTATCTCTGTTTAATCCCTTTCAAACCTACTCTCTAAGGGGTTTTTCGGGGTGCTGAACACGAATCTGAAGTCCGTTTTTCGATAAAACGCTTCCTTCATGGTTATTTTCGCGATTTTTCATCAAAATTGCTCAAAAATAAACTCTGTTTAATCGCTTTCAAACCTACTCTCTAAGGGGTTTTTCGGGGTGCTGAACACGAATCTGAAGTCCTTTTTTCGATAAAACGCTTCCTTCATGGTTATTTTCGCGATTTTTCATCAAAATTGCTCAAAAATTATCTCTGTTTAATCGCTTTCAAACCTACTCTCTAAGGGGTTTTTCGGGGTGCTGAACACGAATCTGAAGTCCGTTTTTCGATAAAACGCTTCCTTCATGGTTATTTTCGCGATTTTTCATCAAAATTGCTCAAAAATTATCTCTGTTTAGTCCCTTTCAAACCTACTCTCTAAGGGGTTTTTCGGGGTGCTGAACACGAATCTGAAGTCCGTTTTTCGATAAAACGCTTCCTTCATGGTTATTTTCGCGTTTTTTCATCAAAATTGCTCAAAAATTAACTCTGTTTAATCGCTTTCAAACCTACTCTCTAAGGGGTTTTTCGGGGTGCTGAACACG
This sequence comes from Creontiades dilutus, assembly GCA_031894815.1. Lineage (NCBI taxonomy): Eukaryota > Metazoa > Arthropoda > Insecta > Hemiptera > Miridae > Creontiades > Creontiades dilutus. Next base: position 8,949 of record JAVIWC010003286.1, on the reverse strand, counting down.
AATCTGAAGTCCTTTTTTCGATAAAACGCTTCCTTCATGGTTATTTTCGCGTTTTTTCATCAAAATTGCTCAAAAATTATCTCTGTTTAATCGCTTTCAAACCTACTCTCTAAGGGGTTTTTCGGGGTGCTGAACACGAATCTGAAGTCCTTTTTTCGATAAAACGCTTCCTTCATGGTTATTTTCGCGTTTTTTCATCAAAATTGCTCAAAAATTATCTCTGTTTAATCGCTTTCAAACCTACTCTCTAAGGGGTTTTCGGGGTGCTGAACACGAATCTGAAGTCCTTTTTTCGATAAAACGCTTCCTTCATGGTTATTTTCGCGTTTTTTCATCAAAATTGCTCAAAAATCTGTTTAACTCTGTTTAATCCCTTTCAAACCTACTCTCTAAGGGGTTTTCGGGGTGCTGAACACGAATCTGAAGTCCGTTTTTCGATAAAACGCTTCCTTCATGGTTATTTTCGCGTTTTTTCATCAAAATTGCTCAAAAATAAACTCTGTTTAATCGCTTTCAAACCTACTCTCTAAGGGGTTTTTCGGGGTGCTGAACACGAATCTGAAGTCCTTTTTCGATAAAACGCTTCCTTCATGGTTATTTTCGCGTTTTTTCATCAAAATTGCTCAAAAATTAACTCTGTTTAATCGCTTTCAAACCTACTCTCTAAGGGGTTTTTCGGGGTGCTGAACACGAATCTGAAGTCCTTTTTTCGATAAAACGCTTCCTTCATGGTTATTTTCGCGATTTTTCATCAAAATTGCTCAAAAATTATCTCTGTTTAATCGCTTTCAAACCTACTCTCTAAGGGGTTTTTCGGGGTGCTGAACACGAATCTGAAGTCCGTTTTTCGATAAAACGCTTCCTTCATGGTTATTTTCGCGTTTTTTCATCAAAATTGCTCAAAAATAAACTCTGTTTAATCGCTTTCAAACCTACTCTCTAAGGGGTTTTCGGGGTGCTGAACACGAATCTGAAGTCCTTTTTCGATAAAACGCTTCCTTCATGGTTATTTTCGCGTTTTTTCATCAAAATTGCTCAAAAATAAACTCTGTTTAATCGCTTTCAAACCTACTCTCTAAGGGGTTTTCGGGGTGCTGAACACGAATCTGAAGTCCTTTTTTCGATAAAACGCTTCCTTCATGGTTATTTTCGCGATTTTTCATCAAAATTGCTCAAAAATAAACTCTGTTTAGTCCCTTTCAAACCTACTCTCTAAGGGGTTTTTCGGGGTGCTGAACACGAATCTGAAGTCCGTTTTTCGATAAAACGCTTCCTTCATGGTTATTTTCGCGATTTTTCATCAAAATTGCTCAAAAATTATCTCTGTTTAATCGCTTTCAAACCTACTCTCTAAGGGGTTTTTCGGGGTGCTGAACACGAATCTGAAGTCCGTTTTTCGATAAAACGCTTCCTTCATGGTTATTTTCGCGATTTTTCATCAAAATTGCTCAAAAATTAACTCTGTTTAATCGCTTTCAAACCTACTCTCTAAGGGGTTTTTCGGGGTGCTGAACACGAATCTGAAGTCCGTTTTTCGATAAAACGCTTCCTTCATGGTTATTTTCGCGATTTTTCATCAAAATTGCTCAAAAATTATCTCTGTTTAATCGCTTTCAAACCTACTCTCTAAGGGGTTTTTCGGGGTGCTGAACACGAATCTGAAGTCCTTTTTTCGATAAAACGCTTCCTTCATGGTTATTTTCGCGTTTTTTCATCAAAATTGCTCAAAAATAAACTCTGTTTAATCGCTTTCAAACCTACTCTCTAAGGGGTTTTCGGGTGCTGAACACGAATCTGAAGTCCCTTTTTCGATAAAACGCTTCCTTCATGGTTATTTTCGCGTTTTTTCATCAAAATTGCTCAAAAATTAAACTCTGTTTAATCGCTTTCAAACCTACTCTCTAAGGGGTTTTTCGGGGTGCTGAACACGAATCTGAAGTCCGTTTTTCGATAAAACGCTTCCTTCATGGTTATTTTCGCGTTTTTTCATCAAAATTGCTCAAAAATAAACTCTGTTTAATCGCTTTCAAACCTACTCTCTAAGGGGTTTTTCGGGGTGCTGAACACGAATCTGAAGTCCTTTTTTCGATAAAACGCTTCCTTCATGGTTATTTTCGCGTTTTTTCATCAAAATTGCTCAAAAATTAACTCTGTTTAATCGCTTTCAAACCTACTCTCTAAGGGGTTTTTCGGGGTGCTGAACACGAATCTGAAGTCCGTTTTTCGATAAAACGCTTCCTTCATGGTTATTTTCGCGATTTTTCATCAAAATTGCTCAAAAATTATCTCTGTTTAATCCCTTTCAAACCTACTCTCTAAGGGGTTTTCGGGGTGCTGAACACGAATCTGAAGTCCGTTTTTCGATAAAACGCTTCCTTCATGGTTATTTTCGCGATTTTTCATCAAAATTGCTCAAAAATTATCTCTGTTTAATCCCTTTCAAACCTACTCTCTAAGGGGTTTTCGGGGTGCTGAACACGAATCTGAAGTCCGTTTTCGATAAAACGCTTCCTTCATGGTTATTTTCGCGATTTTTTCATCAAAATTGCTCAAAAATTAACTCTGTTTAATCCCTTTCAAACCTACTCTCTAAGGGGTTTTTCGGGGTGCTGAACACGAATCTGAAGTCCGTTTTTCGATAAAACGCTTCCTTCATGGTTATTTTCGCGTTTTTTCATCAAAATTGCTCAAAAATTAACTCTGTTTAATCGCTTTCAAACCTACTCTCTAAGGGGTTTTCGGGGTGCTGAACACGAATCTGAAGTCCTTTTTCGATAAAACGCTTCCTTCATGGTTATTTTCGCGTTTTTTCATCAAAATTGCTCAAAAATAAACTCTGTTTAATCGCTTTCAAACCTACTCTCTAAGGGGTTTTCGGGGTGCTGAACACGAATCTGAAGTCCTTTTTCGATAAAACGCTTCCTTCATGGTTATTTTCGCGATTTTTCATCAAAATTGCTCAAAAATTATCTCTGTTTAATCCCTTTCAAACCTACTCTCTAAGGAGTTTTCGGGGTGCTGAACACGAATCTGAAGTCCGTTTTTCGATGAAACGCTTCCTTCATGGTTATTTGCGCGATTTTTCATCAAAATTGCTCAAAAATTATCTCTGTTTAGTCCCTTTCAAACCTACTCTCTAAGGGGTTTTTCGGGGTGCTGAACACGAATCTGAAGTCCGTTTTTCGATAAAACGCTTCCTTCATGGTTATTTTCGCGATTTTTCATCAAAATTGCTCTAAAATTAACTCTGTTTAATCGCTTTCAAACCTACGCTCTAAGGGGTTTTCGGGGTGCTGAACACGAATCTGAAGTCCGTTTTTCGATAAAACGCTTCCTTCATGGTTATTTTCGCGATTTTTCATCAAAATTGCTCAAAAATTATCTCTGTTTAATCCCTTTCAAACCTACTCTCTAAGGGGTTTTCGGGGTGCTGAACACGAATCTGAAGTCCGTTTTTCGATAAAACGCTTCCTTCATGGTTATTTTCGCGATTTTTCATCAAAATTGCTCAAAAATTATCTCTGTTTAATCCCTTCCAAACCTACTCTCTACGGGGTTTTTCGGGGTGCTGAACACGAATCTGAAGTCCCTTTTTCGATAAAACGCTTCCTTCATGGTTATTTTCGCGTTTTTTCATCAAAATTGCTCAAAAATTAACTCTGTTTAATCGCTTTCAAACCTACTCTCTAAGGGGTTTTTCGGGGTGCTGAACACGAATCTGAAGTCCTTTTTTCGATAAAACGCTTCCTTCATGGTTATTTTCGCGTTTTTTCATCAAAATTGCTCAAAAATAAACTCTGTTTAATCGCTTTCAAACCTACGCTCTAAGGGGTTTTTCGGGGTGCTGAACACGAATCTGAAGTCCTTTTTTCGATAAAACGCTTCCTTCATGGTTATTTTCGCGTTTTTTCATCAAAATTGCTCAAAAATTAACTCTGTTTAATCGCTTTCAAACCTACTCTAAGGGGTTTTTCGGGGTGCTGAACACGAATCTGAAGTCCTTTTTTCGATAAAACGCTTCCTTCATGGTTATTTTCGCGTTTTTTCATCAAAATTGCTCAAAAATTAACTCTGTTTAATCGCTTTCAAACCTACTCTCTAAGGGGTTTTTCGGGGTGCTGAACACGAATCTGAAGTCCTTTTTCGATAAAACGCTTCCTTCATGGTTATTTTCGCGTTTTTTCATCAAAATTGCTCAAAAATAAACTCTGTTTAATCGCTTTCAAACCTACTCTCTAAGGGGTTTTTCGGGGTGCTGAACACGAATCTGAAGTCCTTTTTTCGATAAAACGCTTCCTTCATGGTTATTTTCGCGTTTTTTCATCAAAATTGCTCAAAAATAAACTCTGTTTAATCGCTTTCAAACCTACTCTCTAAGGGGTTTTTCGGGGTGCTGAACACGAATCTGAAGTCCTTTTTCGATAAAACGCTTCCTTCATGGTTATTTTCGCGTTTTTTCATCAAAATTGCTCAAAAATTAACTCTGTTTAATCGCTTTCAAACCTACTCTCTAAGGGGTTTTTCGGGGTGCTGAACACGAATCTGAAGTCCTTTTTTCGATAAAACGCTTCCTTCATGGTTATTTTCGCGATTTTTCATCAAAATTGCTCAAAAATTAACTCTGTTTAATCGCTTTCAAACCTACTCTCTAAGGGGTTTTTCGGGGTGCTGAACACGAATCTGAAGTCCGTTTTTCGATAAAACGCTTCCTTCATGGTTATTTTCGCGTTTTTTCATCAAAATTGCTCAAAAATTAACTCTGTTTAATCGCTTTCAAACCTACTCTCTAAGGGGTTTTTCGGGGTGCTGAACACGAATCTGAAGTCCGTTTTTCGATAAAACGCTTCCTTCATGGTTATTTTCGCGTTTTTTCATCAAAATTGCTCAAAAATTAACTCTGTTTAATCCCTTTCAAACCTACTCTAAGGGGTTTTTCGGGGTGCTGAACACGAATCTGAAGTCCTTTTTTCGATAAAACGCTTCCTTCATGGTTATTTTCGCGTTTTTTCATCAAAATTGCTCAAAAATTAACTCTGTTTAATCGCTTTCAAACCTACTCTAAGGGGTTTTTCGGGGTGCTGAACACGAATCTGAAGTCCTTTTTTCGATAAAACGCTTCCTTCATGGTTATTTTCGCGTTTTTTCATCAAAATTGCTCAAAAATTAACTCTGTTTAATCGCTTTCAAACCTACTCTCTAAGGGGTTTTTCGGGGTGCTGAACACGAATCTGAAGTCCTTTTTTCGATAAAACGCTTCCTTCATGGTTATTTTCGCGTTTTTTCATCAAAATTGCTCAAAAATTAACTCTGTTTAATCGCTTTCAAACCTACTCTCTAAGGGGTTTTTCGGGGTGTTGAACACGAATCTGAAGTCCTTTTTTCGATAAAACGCTTCCTTCATGGTTATTTTCGCGTTTTTTCATCAAAATTGCTCAAAAATTAACTCTGTTTAATCGCTTTCAAACCTACTCTCTAAGGGGTTTTTCGGGGTGCTGAACACGAATCTGAAGTCCGTTTTTCGATAAAACGCTTCCTTCATGGTTATTTTCGCGTTTTTCATCAAAATTGCTCAAAAATTAACTCTGTTTAATCGCTTTCAAACCTACTCTCTAAGGGGTTTTTCGGGGTGCTGAACACGAATCTGAAGTCCTTTTTCGATAAAACGCTTCCTTCATGGTTATTTTCGCGTTTTTTCATCAAAATTGCTCAAAAATTAACTCTGTTTAATCGCTTTCAAACCTACTCTCTAAGGGGTTTTTCGGGGTGCTGAACACGAATCTGAAGTCCTTTTTCGATAAAACGCTTCCTTCATGGTTATTTTCGCGTTTTTTCATCAAAATTGCTCAAAAATTAACTCTGTTTAATCGCTTTCAAACCTACTCTCTAAGGGGTTTTTCGGGGTGCTGAACACGAATCTGAAGTCCTTTTTCGATAAAACGCTTCCTTCATGGTTATTTTCGCGTTTTTTCATCAAAATTGCTCAAAATTCACTCTGTTTAATCGCTTTCAAACCTACTCTCTAAGGGGTTTTTCGGGGTGCTGAACACGAATCTGAAGTCCCTTTTTCGATAAAACGCTTCCTTCATGGTTATTTTCGCGTTTTTTCATCAAAATTGCTCAAAAATTAACTCTGTTTAATCGCTTTCAAACCTACTCTCTAAGGGGTTTTTCGGGGTGCTGAACACGAATCTGAAGTCCTTTTTCGATAAAACGCTTCCTTCATGGTTATTTTCGCGTTTTTTCATCAAAATTGCTCAAAAATTATCTCTGTTTAATCGCTTTCAAACCTACTCTCTAAGGGGTTTTTCGGGGTGCTGAACACGAATCTGAAGTCCTTTTTCGATAAAACGCTTCCTTCATGGTTATTTTCGCGTTTTTTCATCAAAATTGCTCAAAAATTAACTCTGTTTAATCGCTTTCAAACCTACTCTCTAAGGGGTTTTTCGGGGTGCTGAACACGAATCTGAAGTCCTTTTTCGATAAAACGCTTCCTTCATGGTTATTTTCGCGATTTTTCATCAAAATTGCTCAAAAATTAAACTCTGTTTAATCGCTTTCAAACCTACTCTCTAAGGGGTTTTTCGGGGTGCTGAACACGAATCTGAAGTCCGTTTTTCGATAAAACGCTTCCTTCATGGTTATTTTCGCGTTTTTCATCAAAATTGCTCAAAAATTATCTCTGTTTAATCGCTTTCAAACCTACTCTCTAAGGGGTTTTTCGGGGTGCTGAACACGAATCTGAAGTCCTTTTTTCGATAAAACGCTTCCTTCATGGTTATTTTCGCGTTTTTTCATCAAAATTGCTCAAAAATTAACTCTGTTTAATCGCTTTCAAACCTACTCTAAGGGGTTTTTCGGGGTGCTGAACACGAATCTGAAGTCCTTTTTCGATAAAACGCTTCCTTCATGGTTATTTTCGCGTTTTTTCATCAAAATTGCTCAAAAATTAACTCTGTTTAATCGCTTTCAAACCTACTCTCTAAGGGGTTTTTCGGGGTGCTGAACACGAATCTGAAGTCCTTTTTTCGATAAAACGCTTCCTTCATGGTTATTTTCGCGTTTTTTCATCAAAATTGCTCAAAAATTAACTCTGTTTAATCGCTTTCAAACCTACGCTCTAAGGGGTTTTTCGGGGTGCTGAACACGAATCTGAAGTCCTTTTTCGATAAAACGCTTCCTTCATGGTTATTTTCGCGTTTTTTCATCAAAATTGCTCAAAAATTAACTCTGTTTAATCGCTTTCAAACCTACTCTCTAAGGGGTTTTTCGGGGTGCTGAACACGAATCTGAAGTCCTTTTTCGATAAAACGCTTCCTTCATGGTTATTTTCGCGTTTTTTCATCAAAATTGCTCAAAAATTAACTCTGTTTAATCGCTTTCAAACCTACTCTCTAAGGGGTTTTTCGGGGTGCTGAACACGAATCTGAAGTCCTTTTTTCGATAAAACGCTTCCTTCATGGTTATTTTCGCGTTTTTTCATCAAAATTGCTCAAAAATTAACTCTGTTTAATCGCTTTCAAACCTACTCTCTAAGGGGTTTTTCGGGGTGCTGAACACGAATCTGAAGTCCTTTTTCGATAAAACGCTTCCTTCATGGTTATTTTCGCGTTTTTTCATCAAAATTGCTCAAAAATTAACTCTGTTTAATCGCTTTCAAACCTACTCTCTAAGGGGTTTTTCGGGGTGCTGAACACGAATCTGAAGTCCTTTTTTCGATAAAACGCTTCCTTCATGGTTATTTTCGCGTTTTTTCATCAAAATTGCTCAAAAATTAACTCTGTTTAATCGCTTTCAAACCTACTCTCTAAGGGGTTTTTCGGGGTGCTGAACACGAATCTGAAGTCCTTTTTTCGATAAAACGCTTCCTTCATGGTTATTTTCGCGTTTTTTCATCAAAATTGCTCAAAAATTAACTCTGTTTAATCGCTTTCAAACCTACTCTCTAAGGGGTTTTTCGGGGTGCTGAACACGAATCTGAAGTCCTTTTTTCGATAAAACGCTTCCTTCATGGTTATTTTCGCGTTTTTTCATCAAAATTGCTCAAAAATTAACTCTGTTTAATCGCTTTCAAACCTACTCTCTAAGGGGTTTTTCGGGGTGCTGAACACGAATCTGAAGTCCTTTTTTCGATAAAACGCTTCCTTCATGGTTATTTTCGCGTTTTTTCATCAAAATTGCTCAAAAATTAACTCTGTTTAATCGCTTTCAAACCTACTCTCTAAGGGGTTTTTCGGGGTGCTGAACACGAATCTGAAGTCCTTTTTTCGATAAAACGCTTCCTTCATGGTTATTTTCGCGTTTTTTCATCAAAATTGCTCAAAAATTAACTCTGTTTAATCGCTTTCAAACCTACTCTCTAAGGGGTTTTTCGGGGTGCTGAACACGAATCTGAAGTCCTTTTTTCGATAAAACGCTTCCTTCATGGTTATTTTCGCGTTTTTTCATCAAAATTGCTCAAAAATTAACTCTGTTTAATCGCTTTCAAACCTACTCTCTAAGGGGTTTTTCGGGGTGCTGAACACGAATCTGAAGTCCTTTTTCGATAAAACGCTTCCTTCATGGTTATTTTCGCGTTTTTTCATCAAAATTGCTCAAAAATTAAACTCAAACGCTTCCTTCATGGTTATTTTCGCGTTTTTTCATCAAAATTGCTCAAAAATTAACTCTGTTTAATCGCTTTCAAACCTACTCTCTAAGGGGTTTTTCGTGCTGAACACGAATCTGAAGTCCTTTTTTCGATAAAACGCTTCCTTCATGGTTATTTTCGCGTTTTTTCATCAAAATTGCTCAAAAATTAAACTCTGTTTAATCGCTTTCAAACCTACTCTCTAAGGGGTTTTTCGGGGTGCTGAACACGAATCTGAAGTCCTTTTTTCGATAAAACGCTTCCTTCATGGTTATTTTCGCGTTTTTTCATCAAAATTGCTCAAAAATTAACTCTGTTTAATC
>JAVIWC010003285.1:0-10705 GCA_031894815.1 Creontiades dilutus | reverse complement strand
TCCACTATAGAATCTGACGCTTGCTCAACGGCAACCTTTGGCTAGGTATTGCCAACTTGTGTAACTAGGCCTCAGGTTCGCGTTTCTTGTTTTCCCGACTTTCAAGGAGTACCCTCTCTCGGGCCGCTTGGTTAAGACTCGTTTCTCCAATCATCACCAAAAGTTTAGAGCCTCGTCCTAAACTGGAGTATCGGGGCGGTGGATCGCGGGAGCAAGTGCGAATTTCAAACGGTCCGCAGCGAGGGAGGGAGGGCCGGCGGAGGTTGACCGACGTTCGTCGATTGACGCGAAATGGTCGTAAACTAGGTGGCGTTTCGCGGAGATTGTTCGAGCGAGTTGCTGAGGTGCTGCGTAATAATTGAACTTGTGTGGAGGCGATCTTGAGAGACCAACTGGAGGCTGCATCGGTTGCATTCTTTCACAACTGTCCTTGGTGGCGTTTGGAAGGAATTATCGAATAGAAACTCTGGCAATTATGACATGAAGGCAATTATGACATCTCTGTATTAGGTAGTCAAACTACGAGAAACACTGATCTGCATTTGGGTACTGTACGGCCCTTTATCAAGCCGAGAGCCATCGAACCTAATTTTAGTAATTCTATTCTAGGTATATGAGAAACAACTTCCCCTAATAATTCCTCATTGTTGGGAGAAGCCCTAACAATTTGAATACAACTTGTGGTTAACAATAAATTGACGAAGGACGACCCAGTAGTCTAGGGTTGTGGGTTTTCCCCGGTCAGGGAGGAAGGGATGGGAAATCCCACATTTGGGTCAGAACACCCGTATAAATAAGCTTGGACCAGCCCAAGGTTATTCATTCAGATATTCTCTTATTTGTCCTACACCTACTCTGCTTTTGGTTTATTATTCAACAATACTGGAAAAAAAATTCTAACCCCCCCTGAAAATTTCATGTTTACGTTTCAAAGGGTGTAGAATCCGAATCTGCAATAAAAAATTTTCCGTCCGTCCGCCGTACGCCGTACGCACGATATCTCCCAAACGGGTGGAGCGAAAGATCTGAAATTTTCAGGAAAAATCCATCTTGGTCCGACGACGCCCCAATTCTTGAGCCAGCTCTCTCACTCAATTTAAAGTGCCCTTTAAGGGCTGTCAAAGTTTTGTAAAATCCCTGAAAACCTCAAAACAAGTCGAATCGGCCTAAATATTCTAGACCTTAGATTTGCGTTTTTTGGCTTATTATTTTTTTTTTGTAACCTAGTGATGCCGATAGCGTCGAGTTGTAGCGAATGTGGTGATAGCCAATGTGTATGCTTGTAGTTTATAGCCGATACACGGGTTGAAGCATTCTGATGAAACGCTGATAATATATAGGTAAATATTATTACTGGAGAATATTATTTAATTTTATTACTCGGGTAAATAAGTATTCTTTCACTCGTGTTAATTATTCAATTGGCTTGCATTCATGATTTGAATCTTACTAAGCTTTGGAGTGTGCGCGTTTTACAGGTGATAGAGCGATTATTGAATTTCAGGAGATATGCATAGACCACGTAAATCGGTTCTCAACCAAAACACCTATTTGGATTGATCAGTTGATGATATTTGTGTGCCTCCTCTACATCAGTCTTTGGCTACATCGTTTAAATTTGGATTTGGGGAAGTTTTAACGCAATACGAGTGCTAAAGGACTTGATAAATTATAGATGTTTTTATAGTGGGATCACACATATGATCAACTGATCAATCCAAATAGGTACTTTGGTTGAGAACAGATTTACGTGCTCTATGCATATCTCCTGAAATTCAAAAATCGCTCTATCCTGTGAAACGCCCACACTCCAAAGCTCAGTAGAAATTCAAATCATGAACGCAACCCAATTGAATAATAAACCCCAGTGAAAGAATTTGCAGCGTTTTAGACTCACTAAGAAAATAATTTCTCATTGTTAGGAGAACCCCTAACAATTTTAATACAACTTGTGGTTAACAATGAAGTGACGAAGGACGACCCAAGAGTCGAGGATTGTGGGTTTCCCACAAATCCCACATTTGGGTCAGAACACCCGTATAAATAAGCCTGGACTAGCCCAAGGTTATTCATTCAGATCTTCTCTTATTTGTCCTATACCTACTCTGCTTTTTTGAAACGTAGCCCTAAATACACAGGTGTCATGGCTTTTCTGCTTGCTCCACCTTGTTTACGCCTAAGTAGGTAAGTAGGACATAAGTTTCGTTCGGTACCTATGTTTATTTCCACGATTCGCCGCTGTTGATTTCCACGATTCGCTAAAAACTACTTTCCACTCTGCAACTGGACCTGGATCTTGGGCCAGACTAATTTTTGAGGACCCCAACATTGCTCCATGGTTCACTGACAAAAGTGACATGAAGATTGGCGACATGACTTTCATTAACAGATTGCTGCTAGGTCACGGATTCGAAAACCTATTTAAATGGAGAATGAGGAAAAGAAGTGATCCTTGGTGCACGTTCTGTGAAGGAGAAACAGTTCATCAGGACGTCTTGCATCTAATCCTAGATGGCAAAACTCGGCGCTCCGCGCCTCGTACCTGCTTTGAGCCTAAAGCAGGGTTCAGATCCATCCGGATCGTTCGGAAATACGGATAGGGGAAGCTAGTAAAAAGCAGTGGAGGGGATGGAGGGGAATCGGCCAAACACATGCCAACAACTCGTTTCCCGCGCTTCCTTCAACAGCTGTTTCGGTTCCCGACGCCATTCCGTATGTGCAGTAGTGAACTGCGCCATCCGGCAAGAAAAATATTTGAAAAATCAGATGCGTACAGTCCGTTTCAAAACTGGCTGTCCGGACAAAATATTCCCTCTCCCCAGCTAGTGTCCAACCAATCAGCTGCTCGTATTCAGTTTCCGGATAGCTTGCCGGATGGATGTGAATCCAGCTTTAGTGGCTAACATCACAATACATGGAACATGTTTTTAGCTTCAACTTGTTCCTCTTTACCCACGATGGTAACTTATATGATGTAGGTATTTTTCTATTCCGGTGAGCGTCTACTCTAACCAACATGACAACCGAGTGACAATAAGAAAACAAGCGGCATTGTTTACTACATCTATATAATAACATACATAAAATAAAATCACGAAATAAATACCAACAACAAGTACGCAAGGTCTGCGTGATAAATCGAGAGCTTTCCAACGAATGGAGAACGATTTTCGCCCGTCGAAAACTGAACAACTTTCATTTCCCTAGAAACAGCTCGGTTGTACGTGAAAACTATCAGAACAATTTCGTGACACTTTCTGTATAACGCTTTTTTACTAGATAGGCCCGGCTAAAAACATGTTCCATGTTAAAAACGGAATTTGCAATTGGCAGTTTGATGGGTGAGTCTTGGTTCACTGACAGGGAGAATCGGATCCACATGATGTCAAATTATCTAAAAAAAGGATTGAAGGCTCACGAACTATTAGTGGATTTACGAACAGCTATAGTGGAGGCAGGAGTGTCATTTTGAAATCGTCAAGGACTAAAGGAAGAAGTAGAAGAAAGAAGAATTTGGACACATAATCCACTGGGTTAGATCCAGTTCTGAAGAAGAGAAAGAAGAAGACGAAGAAATACACAAAGATCTGTCAACTTGTTGCTTACCAATCTTCTTTTGTAGTTTTTCCTAAATAATGAGGAAAAATGGTCTGTTAGTCATAAGTCATTTTAGTTTCGTTTCGAATGTTCTTCCGTGATTAGATAACCACCAGTGTCGTACGTCCTCCGATAAGTTGACAATTTTCTGTGAAATTCGTATGATTTTTGTAAATGGTCTTCGACAATTCTTAGAAACCGGTGTGCACTAGAGTCTTTAGTGAAGTGTTGATTTGGTTCTTCGTTTCCAATGTTGAAAATTTCCAGAGATAACGCTGTCTAATCGGAAATGAACCGATATACTTACACGGATTTGTGTGATTTATCATCTTAGCAGTTGACATAATAGTCTGGCGAAAGTTGCCTCCTCATTAGTCCCTCGTAAGGCTTCCACCAAACGATTCGTTATGCCAAGAAAAGAAGCGAATTCGGTTCAAGCTAACGTCAAAGTGGTCATCATTGGAAATACGAACGTCGGGAAGACGGCGCTGATGGAGAGATTCGTGTATTCCAAGTTTTCAAAAAGACGGGGCGAAGTAAGTTCCTTCGATATTTGATTCTTAAGCATCAACTTTATGTTTTCTCTAAATCAAGTTCGTTTTTAACTTACTAATGTGTCCCTAATTATAGAGAAAATAAATTTCTGACGTCTGCTTTTGCGGAAAATTAGACAAATTGGTTCGTTCGTTCCCTCAAAAGAGCATCAAGCGATAAGAGGAAGATCTGGAAGTTTAGCTGAAGTTCAGAATAAGGGGCCCCTTCTGATAAGAAGAATAATATAATATTATTATTCTATTCTATTATTCTAACATTATTACTCGTGGGGTTCCGAGTAAAAGTGACCAAGTAGCATTTGCAAAATTTTACAGGGGAGCGATCTGAAGTTTCACCTATTTTCTTCTTACGAACACTGGTTGTGTGATGTCTCATCCGACTATGTTTCGATTTTTCTTTATCCTGTAGGTAGTTAGCTAGTGCCCGCCTATGATATCGTGCTTCAAAATTCACTTCAGATTAAATAAGAGCTGTTTATTCGGAAAACTCCATTTGATCATTTTTACCTGCCTGGAGTTTCAAGCTTTACTCATTTGGTCAATTCAATTCTCCGAAAATCAGTCGCATAGTTACATGAAATTGAGGGATTGAATAGTTTTTTCGTTAATTTATCGTGTTGCCAAGCATCTAAACAACAATGACATACCTATTTCTGTTGGAGAAGGTTATCCATTACCTATCACTGTAATTGGTCATTTTCACCTGCCCACTATGCAGTCTTACAAATCTTACACAGTAAAAGTGATCAAATGGCAATTGATAACATTTACATGCACCAGCGAGAGTACATTTATAATCCATCTCGTGTTTTGTGGTTGAGTTCAAACGCCATTTGGTCACATAAAACTCTTTGGGTCAGGCAGGTAAAATTTATTTTCAAGTATTTCTTGCACATCAGTTTGAAGATAACGTTCTTAGCAACAACACAGAGTAGACAACGTTCCTTAGTACCGGAATGACAAAAAAAGCTCATTTTGAAAAAAATGTTACTTGGTCACTTTTACCCGGAACCCCACGTAATGTGTCCCTAATTATAGAGAAAATAAATTCCTGACGTCTGCTTTTGCGGAAAGTTAGACAAATTGGTTCGTTCGTTCCCTCAAAAGAACATCAAGCGATAAGAGGAAGATCTGGAAGTATGGCTGAAGTTCAGAATAGGGGTCCCCTGCTGATAAGAAGAAAATATCGATGTGTACTAGGATCGATGTTTTTATAGGATCGTAATATCGATACCGCTGCCATGTCGGATTGCTCTTCATTATCATCGATTTATATATCGAAAGCGTGGATCGATATATAGACATCGAGTTACGACGGTCTCATCAGGAAGGGCCCCTCATTCTACCGGAAGTTTTTTTGTGTGGTAGAATTTTGTGTACTAGGTAGGTATTCTTATAATATCTACACTTGTGAAAAGCAAGACACCATTTTTATGAACTCCACTCATCTCAGATCTACGTAAGTGTTGAAAATAACAGAGTTTTAGACATTTTTGTTAACTAGCGGTGAGAATCATGAAAACAATTGCTCACAGGTAACTTGTAGAAATGCACATTACATTTTGTGCAAAGGGCTGACGGTTTTTGACATTTCATGTCTTTGCTATGGCACACAACCAAATTGTCGTTATGTCACGTTACGTTACGTAACGAAAGATGCTCAATGATTATTATGATTCGTAGAAGTGAGGTAGGTTAGGTACCTATATGATTATAAGCTGAAATTTGGCTATATGATTATTATGATTTGGCTGGTAGCCTCCTTAGGACGTGAACAATAAGGTGCAGAGGGTCTTGATCAGCAGAGTGGCTCCTGAAGCTAACTTCTTTCCTATCAACTGTGGAAAGCTGAAATTTGGCTGGTAGCCTCCTTAGGACATGAACAATAAGGTGTACAGGGTCTTGATCAGCAGAGTGGCTACTGAAGCTAACTTCTTTCCTATCAACCGTAGGAAGCTGAATTTTGTCTCGTTAGGACATGAACAACAACGCTACTGGAGGAGGTGATGTAGTCTGGCTCGAATACACAGAAGAAAATGTCCCAATGTGTTGCAGACTCGTATGCAAGCATTTATGATTCTTAGAAGTGAGGTAGTTAGGTACCTATATGATTATAGCTGAAATTTGGCTATATGATTATTATGATTTGGCTGGTAGCCTCCTTAGGACGTGAACAATAAGGTGCAGAGGGTCTTGATCAGCAGAGTGGCTCCTGAAGCTAACTACTTTCCTATCAACTGTGGAAATCAACCGCTGAAATTTGGCTGGTAGCCTCCTTAGGACATGAACAATAAGTTGTACAGGGTCTTGATCAGCAGAGTGGCTACTGAAGCTAACTTCTTTCCTATCAACCGTAGGAAGCTGAAATTTGTCTCGTTAGGACATGAACAACAACGCTACTGGAGTAGGTGATGTAGTCTGGCTCGAATACACAGAAGAAAATGTCCCAATGTGTTGCAGACTCGTATGCAAGCATTTATGATTCTTAGAAGTGAGGTAGTTAGGTACCTATATGATTATAGCTCCTAAACTTGTCCATTTAGGTTTGTAAACAAATCCATGTCAACCTTACATGGATACCTAGTAGTTGTATTGATACTATATTCAATCGAAGTAAAAAGTTAGGAATTCACAGAGGAAGACAAGATTGCTAGAAGATGGAAGGGAAGAAGGAGGGAGGGGAAAGACATGAGACGGTCAGTGTCATTGAAAATACAGAAGTCGTCCACTCGACCAAGAATCCTATTTTGTCGGAATGGAGCTTGCATGTACTCTACTTCCTTTGGATGGGTTGTTCTAGTGTAGAGGATGGTCTGTTATGTTCAAGGGATATGGACGTGGAAACCACAGTGGAAGAGGTTTGATTAAATTGACCTCACAATTCAATCCGTTGGAGTGTTGCAACTAAAAGAATTTAATAGTAAGGACTCTAGTTCGAACCCAGTCAGTGGTTCAAATATTTTTTGGGCCTCAATAGTTGGCGCAGTTGGTCGGACCCGAAATATTACTCCTAAAACTGATATACTGAGCTGTTATATCGCACTGATAACAAAAAGATAAGACTCCATCCGAGATAACAAAAAGATGAGAATCCACCCGATCAAGAATCACGTATTTGGATGGAATGAAGCTTGCATGCACTCCTCTCTCTTGATGGATTCTGCTGGTGTAAAGGATGGTCTGTTATGTTCAAGGAATATAACCCACAGTTGGAGAGGTTTCATTAAATTTGCTTCGTAGCCCCATGCCTCATTTGCCCTTAATAGTAAGGAGTTAAGGAGGAGGAAACTCGAGTTCAAACCCAGTCAGTTTTACAAATATTTTTTCCTCAATAGTTGGCGCAGTCGGTAGGACCCTAAATAATACTCCTAAAACTGATAAACTCAGAGGTTGCATGGCACTGATAACAAAAATAGAAGATACGCCTAAGATACCCCAAGCAGGGAGCAAAAAAGTGACTGTGCTCTGGTTTGGTTTTTTTTGAGCTCTCAATCGCTTCAAAATTGGTCGCATATGCTTGGTGCCATGCTGCAATATTCCGCCTTGTATCCTACTATATTGGGTGAAAATCGTTATTGTGACTTCTCTGCGATAGATGGGCACATACTATCGCGGTCTTTTTTGCTACCAATGATGAGGACTACCGATCTATATTACCTACCTAATACGTCATTAATAGTTTTAGCAGTGCATGCAACATTCTCGGCTCGTTTTCGAGTCTGGCAGCTGTCAATCCAGGTAGGTATACTACATCCATGGTTCAACCTACCTCTTTTGGAGCCATCCATACTCGTCAGGCGTTGGCTGAGAATGTTGTCAGAGCAACGTTTATGTACGACTGGAAACTCAAGGATTGTATCAAGTCTTTTGCACGAACATATTTGTTTGTATTATTTCATCCGCTTAGGTCATTGTTCCTAATATCCCAAGTCGTCATTAGAATAGTTGATCAATGGGAAATCTGTTTTTAACAAAGTCGAATTGTGGACTTTTGAATCTGAATCACTTTGTGGCAAACCACCACACCACCCTTTCATAATTGATATTCCAAACATTTGTACCTCCCTCATCATGCATTTAGTGTATGCAGTCATTACGTCAACATTTTTTTACATAAATGGAACAACTTATGATTTTATATTTGGTTTCAGACTCTTGGTGCTACTTTTGTATCGAAAACAATCACCCGGGGACGACAAAGTTTAGTTCTCTACCCTTTGTGTCCGCAATTCATATATACGAGTAATAACAA
Source organism: Creontiades dilutus (assembly GCA_031894815.1). NCBI lineage: Eukaryota > Metazoa > Arthropoda > Insecta > Hemiptera > Miridae > Creontiades > Creontiades dilutus. The sequence continues at coordinate 2,302 of JAVIWC010003285.1, read as the reverse complement.
TGCGAATGCGCGACACAGTTTATTAGACGAAAGACAATACAACACTGAGCTGCCTTAACCGCTCGTCGGTAGGGCAGAGAGGAAGGGTACAGGCAAGATCCTGTATCACATTCCTCTCCGTTTAATTGATTTTTATTACAATTAACGAATGTATAACTTAAAAAAGAATAACGTACTTCTTTGGACCTACTGCGTCATTTTTAAGATTATGCAAATTCAAAATAAATAATAAGATTCTTCTTAGCGTACATGTATAACTTTGAAGTAAATAATATTAATTACATCCATAATTAGTGGTCAATTTATTCTTACAATAAACAAGTACTGCTGACATTATTGTTATACTGTCTATATGCATATAATGTATATACTTTGTTAAACATAAATTTTTAGCTTCTAGTTGGATAGGTTAATATGATTTTTTTGTTTTTGTTTGATTTCCTAATTTGGAAATTTGTTTATTTTTTTTTCATGTACAATCTGGGTGAACGTCGAGGGACCACGGGATCTGTTGGGGGATTAGAAGGAGCAGAATTTGTCTCCCTCTCATACTGTTTGATCTTAATAATTTGGTCAACATGTCTTTTCCATGTTTCCCCACTATCCAATTCGACGAGCCACGTAACTGGGCTTAAAGCTCTCACGCAGGAAGCTTTAACCCATTTATCACCATCCTTTCTATAATCTTTTACTTGGACAGCATCGCCTACATTAAAGTTTTGGATTTTGCTTTGAGTGCTGGCTATGCTCTTAAGACTTTGTTTGATGTCTACATCTACTCCTACCTCACTTGGCCTTGTCAGATCAAATCGGGTTTTAATTTCTCGATTGTACATGAGGTTTGCTGGGGTTCTTCCTGTGGTACAGTGGGCGACTGTACGGTAGTCCCACAGAAATAATATCACCGCCTCTTCTAATTTTTTTCCGGATTTGCAGATTTTATGCACCTTGTCTTTGAAAGTCCCTACGAAATTCTCGGCTGCTCCGTTAGTGGCGGGGTGATAGGGGGGCGAAAAAGTTTGTTTAACCCCACTAAAAGATAAAAATGAACGGAATTCTTCACTCCGAAACTGAGGACCGTTGTCACTAACCAGAAGATCGGGTAGACCAAACCGTGAAAATAAAGATTTGAAAATTTTGACCACTCTTTCAGCCTTGGTATTAGAACGTCGTCGGTATGAGGTCCAGGCAAGATCTCTGTACTAATGACCAACGGTTGTTACCTAAATATCTCCCAGCATGCTGCCCGTTGAAAGAAGAAGACCAAACACAGCAAAAAAATACGATAAGGAATGAACAAGTTTTGCTGAGTCGTTTAATGAACATAATTGAAGGTCGATGGCGTGAGAGCGTTGATACATAAACGAATTGAACTGCCTAATCCTCAAGAAACACGCAAAATTTCCATTATAAAGAATACGAAGCCTTCCTCAAGAACGTTTCAAACAAGTGGTCGAAATCCTACTCCCAGATGATGATGTGGGCACGAGTGAAAACTCAATTCTCGGTTCATCGGACTTGGACTGGAGGACGGAGCGGCAATTTGGCTACTGGAAGAATGGAATCACACACACACACGAACAAACGCACACACACATTTAGGAGAAAAAAATCAGATTAGTTTGGCAAAATCAATTTGAATTTTCGGCATATTATCAAATTGAAAATTTGGCAAAAATAATTTGAACCTTTGACACAAATAAATTTTAATATTTTTGGCATCTCAATTTAAACTTCAACATCTTGTATACAGAGTTGGGTAAAAAAAATTTTCAACTAAAAACTAAAACTACTTTAGTTTAGTTTCATTGTTTTTGGAAACTAAACTAATAGTTTCAGTTTCTCGTTGAAAATAATGGCCAGAACTAAATTACTTCTTGGTTTGATTGGTGAAACTAAAACTACTCGACGGTGGGTCCACACAATTGCCAAATGAGGATTCAGGTGTTTCACGGAGTTCAGTGTTCTGTTTAGTTTGGACGTCTTGATACTACGCTTAAATCTCAAAAAAGGAGGAACAAATATAATAAATGATCAGTTTTAGTAACATACACCTCAGTTGTACAAATAGGTCGAAACCAGTAATAAAACTATCGTAGTGAAAAACTAGTGGCCTCTATGTTGACATCTAATACGTCGCGGCCTCCGTTTAATACCCAATGGAAAATGGAAATTGAGCTATTGCGCTTGCGATTATTGTGTGTACCCACCGTCGAGTACTAAAACTAAATTAGTTTCAAAATTAGTTTATGGATACGAACTAAAGTTGAATTAGTTCCAAGATTAGTTCTAATTAGTTCTT
>JAVIWC010003284.1:0-10687 GCA_031894815.1 Creontiades dilutus | reverse complement strand
TTACCTCTCACGCGATCATTATAACGACTGTTACAGCTCATTTCACGTTGGCCTTTTCTTTTTTATACCAGTGGAGAAAAAGAAATACTTTTTTTCATCGTTTCTCTACGATCCCTCTTTGATAGATATATCATTTTTTTCTTCTCGTTGTCTGCTTTGCATGACCACAATGTTACCTGTCAGCAAAACATGAATGCTTCGGGATGCGGCACCACGTGCGATGGCCAATTACACCTTCCAAAAAGATGGTAGAAATTGCTAAATGAAAAGTGCTAAGCAGGCTACTGTAGTGCAAAATGAATGTGTAAATTTTTCTTCTCGAAGGACCACAGCCCTAAGGCTGAACGTAAGGACCACAGCCCTAAGGCTGAACGTAATTGTAAAATGCACAAAGGAAATATAAATGAGAAGGCAAGCAATTAGTTGTAAAGATACGTATATTATACGTGTTGAAAAAGCAAGCCTACCTACCTAACTCTATGGCCATAGAAAAAAAATATATCGATGGTACCGTGATGTAGGTTGCAGCGGGAAATTCCAGCTCTTGAAGAAGTGGAGAAAGCAGCGTGAAGATCCAAGTACCCAGTCCAGAAAGGCCCGAAAAATGGAGGGCGGAGGGGTGCAAATGGGAATCACCGCTTCAATTCCTCGAATTCGACGCGTTTTACGCGGTAATTTCTTGCGCCGAGATCCTGATATCGCGTACACTGCCTCGCGCGAGACGTTAGGTAGAATTATGGCTAATTCACGGCTGGAAGACTGCAGCATTCATGCAATGAAATTGGGAGAGAGAAAAAGACTTGCTAGCTAGCTGAAATCGCATATAGTTGTGAGAAGTAACCTGGGGTGCAATTTCTCCCTTTTAAATTCCCAAAACTCAGCTGTTCCGGTAAAGGTCTGAGGCGTAAGTTTGAATCAAGGGGGAATTGAGCATCAGGGAGAAGGAATGATCGGCGACGTCATGGATGATGGATGCTATACGGGGCGTCATCTTGAAAATTCCAGCTGATCGTAGATGTTGCATAATACTAACAACCTAATAAAAATTAGTTGTATAAATTACAATAACTTCGCATTCATTGGGCATGAGATGGCTTTAGATTTAAATAATGATATGCAGTTTTGGTGAGCGTGAAAAAGAAGCAGTAATGCGCATGTCCGCAAATCCACATCGGCCGATGCAACCTGACAGGACAACCGTCAATGCAACCTACTGTAAACAAATCGCCGGCAAATGACGAAAAGTTTCCGAATTTGCAGTGCAGAACAATAATAAATATATAATATTAACTAAATATAATGTTTAGTAATGCATTAATATAAATGGATAGTTTTGTGCGTTTGGGTGAGAAGTGTATGCCGAAGAAAGAATATATGTGTAGACTCGGAGTTGTAAATCAGCAGCTGCAGGTATGAAATACGTTTCTTTCCATACTCCCCCATTTACAACTCGAGAGCTGCAGGATGGTCATATATGGGGAGTGGAATGAGTTTGGTAGCAGGACGCTTGAACCTTCCCTTTTGTGTCTTCAGCGTAACAACACGGACAACTCCATCATCTCCAGGATGGACCTCCAGAACTCTTCCCATAGGCCAAGTAGATGGTGCTGTATTAACGTCTGTGATGAATACCAATTCCCCAATCTTCAAATTTGCAGGGTGGTTGAGCCATTTATTTCTTGCTTGCAAGCTAGTCAAATATTCATGCTGCCACCTCTTCCAAAAATACTGAACTCGCTCTCGAATCATTTGCCAGCGGTTCAAACGATTGATGGGGATGTCAGAGAGATCTGCTTCTGGCAGCATAGTTAGAGGTTGTCCAATTAGAAAGTGTCCAGGGGTCAACGTTTGCGGATCATCGGGGCTATCTGAAATAGTCTGGAGAGGACGTGAATTCAATATCCCCTCAATTTTTATGAACATTGTGGACAACTCATCTTGTGTGTATGTGTGGTTGCCAAAAGTCTTGTAGAGGAGGCTCTTAACAGACTTCACGCCAACTTCCCAACCTCCTCCAAAGTGTGGAGCGGCAGGAGGATTGAAATTCCACTGAATCCCAAGGTGTGACGTGGATTCAATTATTGTTTCCTGAGTAGCGTCAGTCTTTAACCATTCTTCCAGTTCACGGAGGTAGCTGGCAGCTGCTACAAAGTTAGTCCCACAATCAGAGAACATGCGAGTCGGAATACCTCTTCGTGCTGTGAACCTGGAAAATGCATCCAAGAATGCCTCAGCTGTCAAAGAGACCACCAACTCAAGATGGTACGCACGGGAAGACATGCATACGAAAATGCTTAAATAACATTTATGAGAAAATGCTTTGCGGCGTGACGTTTCTGTGCAAAGAAAAGGACCAGCAAAGTCCACACCGCACATTAAGAATGGACGAGCCCCAGCAAAACGACAGGCTGGCAGGTCTCCCATATATGGAGTTAGATGGCCTTTTGAGAAACGAGCACATGTGGTGCAATTATGTTTGACAGACCGCACAAGGTTTCTGGCTTTTGGCATCCAATAATTCTGCCGTAAGGTTGCAAGAAGTGTAGTAGGACCTGCGTGATGGTTGGCTGCATGCAAATGTCGTACAATTAGTAAAGAAAAATGGCATTTGGAGGGAAGTAATAATGGGTGTCGCTGTTCCACGGGAAGCGGTGCCTTGCTGAGTCTTCCTCCCACTCGAATCATACCCTGGTTGTCTACAAAAACAGCCAGTCGCCGAAGTTCAAGTGGTAAAGAATCCTGTGAAGTGTTGATATACACATTGGGGTAAAATGCATGCTGAATTAATTTTATGCAGTGATGATTAGCTGCAGTGAATTCTGTAGAAGAAAGTGGACCTGTTGTGCGACAGTGTTTCAATTTCTTTGGAATGCGAGCATTAGCAATAAATCGCTTGCTATAAGCAATGACACGGACCAAGCGAATCCATGAAGAGTGCCTTTCACTGTAGCGGATAAATCCTTGACAATTGTCAATGGATATCAAGGCCAGTTTTGAAGTGCGGAGCTCTGGTATCTCAATGCCATGAGTATCATTGGCCAAAGGCCAACAATCAATAGGGTCACATGCCCATTCTGGTCCAGTCCACCATAGTGGGTGGTTTTGGAGAGCTGATGGTAAAGCACCTCGGGATCCAATATCAGCAGGATTATGAATACCTTTGATGTGGTGCCACTGCTCGATTTGTGTGCATTCCAAAATTTGCTGTACTCTGTTTGACACAAATGTTTGCAAAAGATGTGGCATTGTTCGTACAATCATAGAATCGGTGAAACAAAATACCTCTGTTACACCAAGCTCATTCTTCAGCGGTTCAATGGACTTGAGAAGATTGGCCAAGAGTAGGGCACCGCACAGCTCCAGACGGGGTATTGTTAATGCCTTCAAAGGTGCAAGGCGGGTCTTTGCCTTCAAAAGGGTTAATGTTACATGGGAATTCTGATGGCTTCGCAGGTAAACTACAGCACAGTACCCCTTTTCAGATGCATCCGAGAAGCAAAGAAGTTCGTAGCTAGTATCAGTTTTGGGGAGACAGCGGGGAATAGAAATTGTTGAGAGTAGATGAAGCTCAGTTACATAGCGATTCCACTGTGTTTTAATCACATCAGGGATTTCCTCGTCCCAACTCAAGTTGGCCTTCCAGGTTTCTTGCATAATGCATTTAGCAAAGAAAACAGAAGGTGCTAAATATCCAAGAGGATCATAGAGGCGTGCAATGGTGGAAAGAATTATTCTCTTGGTGAAGCCTGGAGCAGGATCAGAAACTTCATATGAAAGTGTATCAGATGAAGGACACCATTTCATTCCCAATATTTTTGTCGAGGTTATCTCATCAGCACAAAGTTCCACTGAGTGAGAAGGACTGAGTCCATCCTGGAACAATGAGGGAAGATTCGTTGCCCACTTGCTGAGCTCCATGCATCCTTTACTTAAAATCTCTATGAGCTCATGTTTGAGATTTATAAGGTCTTGCTCTGAATCTTTCCCAACAGCTATGTCATCTACATAGGTATTATTCAGTAAAGCGTGAGCAGCATTGGGGAATGTGGAGCCCTCATCATGTGCAAGCTGATGCAAGACTCTCTGAGCCAGATAAGGTGCACAGCGGGTACCATATGTAACGGTATTTAGCTGGTAAAATGTAACAGGCTTAGATGGGTCATCTCTCCACGCAATCTGCTGATAACATCTATCTTCGGTGGCAACTTCAATTTGGCGAAACATTTTCACAATATCGCATGTGAAAACGTAGCGATACCTCCTGAAATTCAGCACTATACTGCAAATGTCTGACTGCAACTTGGGACCCGCCAAAAGATGCTCATTCAGAGAACCACCTATGGAGCGGCAACTGGCATCAAAAACCACCCGTATTTTCCTTTCACCACCCGTGCTGCGGTATACTGGATGATGTGGAATAATATATTTCGGTGGAACTGTGGCCACCGTCATATGCCCCAGATTCTCATACTCTTGCATAAAGTTTACATAATCCTCATGGAGCTTGGGATCCTTGGCAAATTTTGCTTCTAGAGAGTACAACCGGGTAAGTGCTTGGTTTTTGTTGAGAGAAATACGGGGGTGATCTGTCTTGAACGGAAGGGATACAGTATACCTCCCCTCAGCAGTGCGGGAATGTGTTGTGACAAAATGATGCTCGCAACGCTCATCCTCAGGTGAGCAGCTTGAAGATGCAGTGGGTTCCTCAATCAACCAGAACCTCTCGATAAATGCGTCAGTATCCTTGTAAGCAAGTAGAGATACTGCATGTGAGCTGTTGTTTGCACCAAAAAATCTACCAACAATGGTGTAGCCGAAGACTGTCTCGATCATGCGTGGTCCATCTTCATGGATGACAATTGGAGCACCTGTAACTACCTCTGGGTAGAGGTCTGCACCAATTAGGAACGAGATAGGACCTGGTTCAGTGAAATCTGGATCGCTTAACTGAAAGGAGCGATAATCCTCCCACATATGAGAGCAAAGTGATGTTTGTGGAAGTGGAGGAGTAATTGTAGGCACCACTATTGCTTCAGTCCTCAATCCACCATGCGCATTGTTAGTGCTGAAGAGCACTGAAGTCTTGCCTTTGATGTTGTGGAGTGGTGTACTATTAACTCCAGCTATGGCACCTCCATATGGTGTGCACACCATATTGAGTTTTGCTGCACACTGGGCAGTGATCATGGTATACTGGGAACCAGCATCCAACAAACCTCTGAAGCGGTGTAGCCTACCCTGAGCATCAGGGATTTGTGCGACTACAGTTCCCAAAAGCACACCAGCAACCTCAGGAGAGATGCTTGTTCCTGAGAACCCTGATGGCTTGGGAGCACTGGGCTGGTTAGTGGCAGTTGAGGTTTGTGGCGTAACAGCCTTGGGTTGCAGATGCAGAGTAGTGTGATGATGCCCATTGCACTCTCGGCAAGAATATTTTGAGCGGCAGTCACTAGTGCGGTGAGATGGATGCAAGCAGTTACGGCATCCAGTGAATTGCTTCAAGGCTGAAAGTCGCTGTTGAGGACTCATGGCCAAGTACTGAGGACACTCAAGAGTTAAATGGTGCTGAGAGCATATGAAGCAGGGAGCGGCAGGTTGTTGTGTATTAGACCTTGTCTTTCCATCATTATGTTTGGCAGAGTGAGCTAACAAGGCTTGTCCTCGATGAGAGTATTTGTTAGGGGAGAGCATGAGTCTGCTAGAAGAGTGCATAGGTTTGCTGGTAGAATGGATGGGTTTACTAGCAGTTGCTGCTTTTGAATCATGAGCCTTGGGACATATATTGTCTGTAATGCGAAGCACATGATAGCGTGCTTCTAAAAATTCCTTTAGCGTATCAAATTTAGGGAAGGTAGTGCCTACATTGGCCTGCTCAAAGGCTTCGCGAGTTTTTGGATCAAGGACTCGAAGTGCCAATTCGCATAATAAATAATCTTCCATGTTGCTAATATTTAAATTCTTTAAGGAAGAAATGCTTTCCGACACTTGTGACAGATACAACTGTAAAGTATCAGCAGTAGGCTTGCCAGCAGGCATCTTGAATGTAAGCAATCGCTCGAGGTAAGATGAGGCTAATTTTCGCCTATCATCATAGACACGGACTAATGCATTCCATGCCTGTTCGAAATTAACATCTGTGACAGGTATGTGCTTAATGACACCAAATGCGGGACCTTCCAAATAGGATACTAGATATTGGAAACGTTCACCATTGCTAAGAGTAGACTCTTGTATGATGAGCGATGTAAATAGCTGTTTGAATGATGGCCACTCCCCCCAATCACCAGAAAAGCGTTTAATTTGAATTTTAGGCAAAATAGTCCTGGGCATGGAAATGTGCTGCACCATGCTAGACGAATTCAACGAAGCATCTAACTGAGAGGGTAATGGCTTAGGTGTAAGTTGAAGATGATAGCTCTGACATAGGTCATAATCATTCAAAACAGCAGCAAGTATTGCATCATCAGCTGCAGAGGGAAATGCAGGCTCAATTTGGTGCACCTCACAGACATCTATCGCATTATCCCATTCCTCTCGGAGTCTACGAAGCGTTGAGTCGACAGTAGTAAACATCCCCATGAACAACGCCTTCTCAGATGGATCTTGTAAAGCTGCAGCACCCCTTGAGCAAACACGCTTAATATCACCCGCAAGGACCTTAATACTTCGCTTCAGTTTGGCTAACTGCCTAACACCACTTTCAGAAACGAATGCCATAATGATTTAAATAAGCAAGCTCAAATGTAAAATGCGCACAAAAAATAAATTTTGATAAAAAGGTATAGCAAATGCGAAAGCACCAAATGACTAGTAATTGCAATGGTAAATACACAGTAGCAATATAAATAAAGTGCAATAAACAATCAATTACATGCAATTGAAACAAATATTCAACAATCAATAAATAGTTTATTAAATAAATAAATCTGTAAAAACTTAACAATTTATATTCTGAGTTTTTAAGATCATGCAGTGAAATAGGGAGCAGTTAAAAATGAAGCAGCAAGATAGAGGCTAAATAGAACAAAGAATGCCTTCTTAAAGTTCAAAGTAAATAATGCGATACTTGTTCAGAATTGAATCAATTTAGCTCAGATCAAAATTCAATGGTCACAGTTCAATCCCTGGCTCGATTGGACCAACAAAATGGAGATGCAGGGCGGCACCACGTGCGATGGCCAATTACACCTTCCAAAAAGATGGTAGAAATTGCTAAATATAAAAGGCTAAGCAGGCTACTGTAGTGCAAAATGAATGTGTAAATTTTTCTTCTCGAAGGACCACAGCCCTAAGGCTGAACGTAATTGTAAAATGCACAAAGGAAATATAAATGAGAAGGCAAGCAATTAGTTGTAAAGATACGTATATTATACGTGTTGAAAAAGCAAGCCTACCTACCTAACTCTATGGCCATAGAAAAAAAAATATATCGATGGTACCGTGATGTAGGTTGCAGCGGGAAATTCCAGCTCTTGAAGAAGTGGAGAAAGCAGCGTGAAGATCCAAGTACCCAGTCCAGAAAGGCCCGAAAAATGGAGGGCGGAGGGGTGCAAATGGGAATCACCGCTTCAATTCCTCGAATTCGACGCGTTTTACGCGGTAATTTCTTGCGCCGAGATCCTGATATCGCGTACACTGCCTCGCGCGAGACGTTAGGTAGAATTATGGCTAATTCACGGCTGGAAGACTGCAGCATTCATGCAATGAAATTGGGAGAGAGAAAAAGACTTGCTAGCTAGCTGAAATCGCATATAGTTGTGAGAAGTAACCTGGGGTGCAATTTCTCCCTTTTAAATTCCCACCAAAACTCAGCTGTTCCGGTAAAGGTCTGAGGCGTAAGTTTGAATCAAGGGGGAATTGAGCATCAGGGAGAAGGAATGATCGGCGACGTCATGGATGATGGATGCTATACGGGGCGTCATCTTGAAAATTCCAGCTGATCGTAGAAGCTGCATAATACTAACAACCTAATAAAAATTAGTTGTATAAATTACAATAACTTCGCATTCATTGGGCATGAGATGGCTTTAGATTTAAATAATGATATGCAGTTTTGGTGAGCGTGAAAAAGAAGCAGTAATGCGCATGTCCGCAAATCCACATCGGCCGATGCAACCTGACAGGACAACCGTCAATGCAACCTACTGTAAACAAATCGCCGGCAAATGAACGAAAAGTTTCCGAATTTGCAGTGCAGAAAATAATAAATATATAATATTAACTAAATATAATGTTTAGTGATGCATTAATATAAGTGGATAGTTTTGTGCGTTTGGGTGAGAAGTGTATGCCGAAGAAAGAATATATGTGTAGACTCGGAGTTGTAAATCAGCAGCTGCAGGTATGAAATACGTTTCTTTCCAGGTTGAAAATGAAAAATATCTTGATGAATATACTTTCTAGGTCGCTAAGATAGCCATTCCACTCCAAACACGTTTTCGAGCCATCGAGTACTTTCTGATTTATAAAAATACGACTTTACGCACCTTGTCTTTATCATTATTTATTTTCGATTTGAAAGTCCGCGCTATGATATTTTTTATATTCTGGGTAGGTACTGAATCTAATAGATGAAGTTTCGGTTCAAGCGTACTGTAGTGCGAAGGTAGATCTCAATACCTAATCGTGAAGTAGGCTTAGAGGGTGTAAACTGACATGGTCATGGTACTCACCGTTTTCTATTATTGCCGATCTTGTTCCAATGTTCATTTTGAAATTTCGTTCCTTCTTCACCTCGATGATTGTCGTTAATGGAAAGGGACGTCCAAACACGTTGTCGGTGGGCCTGATTTATATAGCTTGTTGTGATAGTGATAGACATGTCCCCTTAATCCGATACTGTTTTTGTAACGTTCCACATCAGGACCAAATCCTCCTGTGATAGTGATAGACCTCCCGTTTTTGTACCTCCACATCAGGACCAAATCCTCCTAACCGGTTCCTGTTGTCCGATCCGGGTCATTCCCAATTAGAATGGCTCATCGGCTGTACCGGCCCGATTAGTGTTTCATTCAGTTTCAACACGCGTCGATGAATCTGTGCGATGCTTCAAAGAGGCTTTGCTCCACGCTAACGAGCCGTTCTCGAACACATTGCCTACGGCAGGACATGCAGTTACCGCTAGACCGTATGTTCGGCGAACAATAAGAGAACGTAAGGCTCGAAGATTCACACTAGTTTCCATTCCACCTATTATTTAGTTGCGTAGTTCTTACGCTTGTGTAGGACATGTTGTTGGGTTATTGTTAAAGGCAACTTTTGGTACTTGAAGTAAAGTCAAGTGATCTGTCGAATACTGTTTCTCCAAGGAACTTATGACGTGACGTTCCAAATCCGATTAGAGTACTTCCCACTCGATGTTGTCTCTCGCCTTCCCTGTGAAGACCAGTCTTGTAGCGGGTGATATTTTCAGTTCCTGCTAACATCGACGAGAGTTCGAACAAGATTTTAATTGCACATTGAATAATTGAGTCTAGTCATTTCAGATTTCCTCAGACATAAGAAAAGCACTGCTAATTCTTTCACTGGGGTTTATTATTCAATTGGCTTGCGTTCATGATTTGAATTTCTACTAAGCTTTGGAGTGTGCGTGTTTCACAGGATAGAGCGATTATTGAAGTTTAGGAGGCACACAAATATGATCAACTGATCAATCCAAATAGGTGTTTTGGTTGAGAACCGATTTACGTGGTCTATGCATATCTCCTGAAATTCAATAATCGCTCTATCACCTGTGAAACACGCACACTCCGAAGCGTAGTACAGATTCAAATCATAAACCCAAGCCAATCGAATAATAAACCCCAGTGAAAGAATACTTACTTACCCCAGTAATAATATTGAATAATATTTACCTATATAATATATAATATATTATATTATAAGCCTTTCATGAATAGCAGAATGCTTCAACCCGTGTATCGGCTATAAACTACAAGTATCCAGATCGTCTATCACTCCAGTATCCACATTCACTACAACTCGACGCTATCGGCATCACTAGGTTACAAACAAACAATAATAAACCAAAAAACGCAAATGTTGGCACCATAAATCGGGTATGGTTTGACCTGCGGACCTGGGGAGGGGCTCATTCGATTCCTCATGGTATGTTCTTCAACTAGGTACAAATTTAGGCCGCTTCGACTTGTTATGAGGTTTTTAGGGATTTTACAAAACTTAGACAGCCCTTAAAGGGCGCTTTAAATTGAGTTAGAGAGCTGGCTCAAGAATTGGGCCGTCGTCGGACCAAGATGGATTTTTCCTGAAAATTTCAGATCTTTTGCTCCAGCCGTTTAGGAGATATCGTGCGTACGTACGGCGGACGGACGGAAAATTTTTTATTGCAGATTCGGATTCTACACCCTTTGAAACGTAAACTATGAAATTTTCAGGGGGCTATTATTTTTTTTCAAGAGCGATCACAATGGTTTATTATTGAATATTAAACCATAACGGTTTGACAATCTCATCAATTTCAACGCAATAGTGTCATTATTAGGTGCTGAGGTGCTTGAACGTTAAATGCTTGTAACAATCCTAATTTTACAGTTTGCAGTCGATTTCGATTATACTTTCTCGGAATTATATTTTCGGGGATGTAGCCTCCATCAGTTTCATTGCTCACAAGTCAATGCTGCGATTGTTGATGTGAAATTCGTAAAGCAAAATGGTGTTAGTTTGTAAT
>JAVIWC010003283.1:0-10801 GCA_031894815.1 Creontiades dilutus | reverse complement strand
GAAGGAAGGTTTTATCGAAAAACGGACTTCGAATTCGTGTTCAGCACCCCGAAAAACCCCTTAGAGAGTAGGTTTGAAAGGGATTAAACAGAGATAATTTTTGAGCAATTTTGATGAAAAATCGCGAAAATAACCATGAAGGAAGCGTTTTATCGAAAACGGACTTCGAATTCGTGTTCAGCACCCCGAAAAACCCAAAATAACTATGAAGGAAGCGTTTTATCGAAAAACGGACTTCGAATTCGTGTTCAGCACCCCGAAAAACCCCTTAGAGAGTAGGTTTGAAAGGGATTAAACAGAGATAATTTTTGAGCAATTTTGATGAAAAATCGCGAAAATAACCATGAAGGAAGCGTTTTATCGAAAAACGGACTTCGAATTCGTGTTCAGCACCCCGAAAAACCCCTTAGAGAGTAGGTTTGAAAGGGATTAAACAGAGATAATTTTTGAGCAATTTTGATGAAAAAACGCGAAAATAACCATGAAGGAAGCGTTTTATCGAAAAACGGACTTCGAATTCGTGTTCAGCACCCCGAAAACCCCTTAGAGAGTAGGTTTGAAAGGGATTAAACAGAGATAATTTTTGAGCAATTTTGATGAAAAATCGCGAAAATAACCATGAAGGAAGCGTTTTATCGAAAAACGGACTTCGAATTCGTGTTCAGCACCCCGAAAAACCCCTTAGAGAGTAGGTTTGAAAGGGATTAAACAGAGATAATTTTTGAGCAATTTTGATGAAAAATCGCGAAAATAACCATGAAGGAAGCGTTTTATCGAAAAACGGACTTCGAATTCGTGTTCAGCACCCCGAAAAACCCCTTAGAGAGTAGGTTTGAAAGGGATTAAACAGAGATAATTTTTGAGCAATTTTGATGAAAAATCGCGAAAATAACCATGAAGGAAGCGTTTTATCGAAAAACGGACTTCGAATTCGTGTTCAGCACCCCGAAAACCCCTTAGAGAGTAGGTTTGAAAGGGATTAAACAGAGATAATTTTTGAGCAATTTTGATGAAAAATCGCGAAAATAACCATGAAGGAAGCGTTTTATCGAAAAACGGACTTCGAATTCGTGTTCAGCACCCCGAAAAACCCCTTAGAGAGTAGGTTTGAAAGGGATTAAACAGAGATAATTTTTGAGCAATTTTGATGAAAAATCGCGAAAATAACCATGAAGGAAGCGTTTTATCGAAAAACGGACTTCGAATTCGTGTTCAGCACCCCGAAAACCCCTTAGAGAGTAGGTTTGAAAGGGATTAAACAGAGATAATTTTTGAGCAATTTTGATGAAAAATCGCGAAAATAACCATGAAGGAAGCGTTTTATCGAAAAACGGACTTCGAATTCGTGTTCAGCACCCCGAAAACCCCTTAGAGAGTAGGTTTGAAAGGGATTAAACAGAGATAATTTTTGAGCAATTTTGATGAAAAATCGCGAAAATAACCATGAAGGAAGCGTTTTATCGAAAAACGGACTTCGAATTCGTGTTCAGCACCCCGAAAAACCCCTTAGAGAGTAGGTTTGAAAGGGATTAAACAGAGATAATTTTTGAGCAATTTTGATGAAAAATCGCGAAAATAACCATGAAGGAAGCGTTTTATCGAAAAACGGACTTCGAATTCGTGTTCAGCACCCCGAAAACCCCTTAGAGAGTAGGTTTGAAAGGGATTAAACAGAGATAATTTTTGAGCAATTTTGATGAAAAATCGCGAAAATAACCATGAAGGAAGCGTTTTATCGAAAAACGGACTTCGAATTCGTGTTCAGCACCCCGAAAAACCCCTTAGAGAGTAGGTTTGAAAGGGATTAAACAGAGATAATTTTTGAGCAATTTTGATGAAAAATCGCGAAAATAACCATGAAGGAAGCGTTTTATCGAAAAACGGACTTCGAATTCGTGTTCAGCACCCCGAAAACCCCTTAGAGAGTAGGTTTGAAAGGGATTAAACAGAGATAATTTTTGAGCAATTTTGATGAAAAATCGCGAAAATAACCATGAAGGAAGCGTTTTATCGAAAAACGGACTTCGAATTCGTGTTCAGCACCCCGAAAACCCCTTAGAGAGTAGGTTTGAAAGGGATTAAACAGAGATAATTTTTGAGCAATTTTGATGAAAAATCGCGAAAATAACCATGAAGGAAGCGTTTTATCGAAAAACGGACTTCGAATTCGTGTTCAGCACCCCGAAAACCCCTTAGAGAGTAGGTTTGAAAGGGATTAAACAGAGATAATTTTTGAGCAATTTTGATGAAAAATCGCGAAAATAACCATGAAGGAAGCGTTTTATCGAAAAACGGACTTCGAATTCGTGTTCAGCACCCCGAAAAACCCCTTAGAGAGTAGGTTTGAAAGGGATTAAACAGAGATAATTTTTGAGCAATTTTGATGAAAAATCGCGAAAATAACCATGAAGGAAGCGTTTTATCGAAAAACGGACTTCGAATTCGTGTTCAGCACCCCGAAAAACCCTTAGAGAGTAGGTTTGAAAGGGATTAAACAGAGATAATTTTTGAGCAATTTTGATGAAAAATCGCGAAAATAACCATGAAGGAAGCGTTTTATCGAAAAACGGACTTCGAATTCGTGTTCAGCACCCCGAAAAACCCCTTAGAGAGTAGGTTTGAAAGGGATTAAACAGAGATAATTTTTGAGCAATTTTGATGAAAAATCGCGAAAATAACCATGAAGGAAGCGTTTTATCGAAAAACGGACTTCGAATTCGTGTTCAGCACCCCGAAAACCCCTTAGAGAGTAGGTTTGAAAGGGATTAAACAGAGATAATTTTTGAGCAATTTTGATGAAAAATCGCGAAAATAACCATGAAGGAAGCGTTTTATCGAAAAACGGACTTCGAATTCGTGTTCAGCACCCCGAAAAACCCCTTAGAGAGTAGGTTTGAAAGGGATTAAACAGAGATAATTTTTGAGCAATTTTGATGAAAAATCGCGAAAATAACCATGAAGGAAGCGTTTTATCGAAAAACGGACTTCGAATTCGTGTTCAGCACCCCGAAAAACCCCTTAGAGAGTAGGTTTGAAAGGGATTAAACAGAGATAATTTTTGAGCAATTTTGATGAAAAATCGCGAAAATAACCATGAAGGAAGCGTTTTATCGAAAAACGGACTTCGAATTCGTGTTCAGCACCCCGAAAAACCCCTTAGAGAGTAGGTTTGAAAGGGATTAAACAGAGATAATTTTTGAGCAATTTTGATGAAAAATCGCGAAAATAACCATGAAGGAAGCGTTTTATCGAAAAACGGACTTCGAATTCGTGTTCAGCACCCCGAAAAAACCCCTTAGAGAGTAGGTTTGAAAGGGATTAAACAGAGATAATTTTTGAGCAATTTTGATGAAAAATCGCGAAAATAACCATGAAGGAAGCGTTTTATCGAAAAACGGACTTCGAATTCGTGTTCAGCACCCCGAAAACCCCTTAGAGAGTAGGTTTGAAAGGGATTAAACAGAGATAATTTTTGAGCAATTTTGATGAAAAATCGCGAAAATAACCATGAAGGAAGCGTTTTATCGAAAAACGGACTTCGAATTCGTGTTCAGCACCCCGAAAAACCCCTTAGAGAGTAGGTTTGAAAGGGATTAAACAGAGATAATTTTTGAGCAATTTTGATGAAAAATCGCGAAAATAACCATGAAGGAAGCGTTTTATCGAAAAACGGACTTCGAATTCGTGTTCAGCACCCCGAAAAACCCCTTAGAGAGTAGGTTTGAAAGGGATTAAACAGAGATAATTTTTGAGCAATTTTGATGAAAAATCGCGAAAATAACCATGAAGGAAGCGTTTTATCGAAAAACGGACTTCGAATTCGT
Source organism: Creontiades dilutus (assembly GCA_031894815.1). Taxonomy (NCBI): domain Eukaryota; kingdom Metazoa; phylum Arthropoda; class Insecta; order Hemiptera; family Miridae; genus Creontiades; species Creontiades dilutus. The sequence goes on along the minus strand of JAVIWC010003283.1, from coordinate 6,977 downwards.
GTTCAGCACCCCGAAAACCCCTTAGAGAGTAGGTTTGAAAGGGATTAAACAGAGATAATTTTTGAGCAATTTTGATGAAAAATCGCGAAAATAACCATGAAGGAAGCGTTTTATCGAAAAACGGACTTCGAATTCGTGTTCAGCACCCCGAAAAACCCCTTAGAGAGTAGGTTTGAAAGGGATTAAACAGAGATAATTTTTGAGCAATTTTGATGAAAAATCGCGAAAATAACCATGAAGGAAGCGTTTTATCGAAAAACGGACTTCGAATTCGTGTTCAGCACCCCGAAAAACCCCTTAGAGAGTAGGTTTGAAAGGGATTAAACAGAGATAATTTTTGAGCAATTTTGATGAAAAATCGCGAAAATAACCATGAAGGAAGCGTTTTATCGAAAAACGGACTTCGAATTCGTGTTCAGCACCCCGAAAAACCCCTTAGAGAGTAGGTTTGAAAGGGATTAAACAGAGATAATTTTTGAGCAATTTTGATGAAAAATCGCGAAAATAACCATGAAGGAAGCGTTTTATCGAAAAACGGACTTCGAATTCGTGTTCAGCACCCCGAAAACCCCTTAGAGAGTAGGTTTGAAAGGGATTAAACAGAGATAATTTTTGAGCAATTTTGATGAAAAATCGCGAAAATAACCATGAAGGAAGCGTTTTATCGAAAAACGGACTTCGAATTCGTGTTCAGCACCCCGAAAAACCCCTTAGAGAGTAGGTTTGAAAGGGATTAAACAGAGATAATTTTTGAGCAATTTTGATGAAAAATCGCGAAAATAACCATGAAGGAAGCGTTTTATCGAAAAACGGACTTCGAATTCGTGTTCAGCACCCCGAAAAACCCCTTAGAGAGTAGGTTTGAAAGGGATTAAACAGAGATAATTTTTGAGCAATTTTGATGAAAAATCGCGAAAATAACCATGAAGGAAGCGTTTTATCGAAAAACGGACTTCGAATTCGTGTTCAGCACCCCGAAAACCCCTTAGAGAGTAGGTTTGAAAGGGATTAAACAGGAGATAATTTTTGAAATTTTGATGAAAAATCGCGAAAATAACCATGAAGGAAGCGTTTTATCGAAAAACGGACTTCGAATTCGTGTTCAGCACCCCGAAAACCCCTTAGAGAGTAGGTTTGAAAGGGATTAAACAGAGATAATTTTTGAGCAATTTTGATGAAAAAATCGCGAAAATAACCATGAAGGAAGCGTTTTATCGAAAAACGGACTTCGAATTCGTGTTCAGCACCCCGAAAACCCCTTAGAGAGTAGGTTTGAAAGGGATTAAACAGAGATAATTTTTGAGCAATTTTGATGAAAAATCGCGAAAATAACCATGAAGGAAGCGTTTTATCGAAAAACGGACTTCGAATTCGTGTTCAGCACCCCGAAAAACCCCTTAGAGAGTAGGTTTGAAAGGGATTAAACAGAGATAATTTTTGAGCAATTTTGATGAAAAATCGCGAAAATAACCATGAAGGAAGCGTTTTATCGAAAAACGGACTTCGAGATTCGTGTTTAGCACCCCGAAAACCCCTTAGAGAGTAGGTTTGAAAGGGATTAAACAGAGATAATTTTTGAGCAATTTTGATGAAAAATCGCGAAAATAACCATGAAGGAAGCGTTTTATCGAAAAACGGACTTCAATTCGTGTTCAGCACCCCGAAAACCCCTTAGAGAGTAGGTTTGAAAGGGATTAAACAGAGATAATTTTTGAGCAATTTTGATGAAAAATCGCGAAAATAACCATGAAGGAAGCGTTTTATCGAAAAACGGACTTCGAATTCGTGTTCAGCACCCCGAAAACCCCTTAGAGAGTAGGTTTGAAAGGGATTAAACAGAGATAATTTTTGAGCAATTTTGATGAAAAATCGCGAAAATAACCATGAAGGAAGCGTTTTATCGAAAAACGGACTTCGAATTCGTGTTCAGCACCCCGAAAACCCCTTAGAGAGTAGGTTTGAAAGGGATTAAACAGAGATAATTTTTGAGCAATTTTGATGAAAAATCGCGAAAATAACCATGAAGGAAGCGTTTTATCGAAAAACGGACTTCGAATTCGTGTTCAGCACCCCGAAAACCCCTTAGAGAGTAGGTTTGAAAGGGATTAAACAGAGATAATTTTTGAGCAATTTTGATGAAAAAATCGCGAAAATAACCATGAAGGAAGCGTTTTATCGAAAAACGGACTTCGAATTCGTGTTCAGCACCCCGAAAACCCCTTAGAGAGTAGGTTTGAAAGGGATTAAACAGAGATAATTTTTGAGCAATTTTGATGAAAAATCGCGAAAATAACCATGAAGGAAGCGTTTTATCGAAAAACGGACTTCGAATTCGTGTTCAGCACCCCGAAAAACCCCTTAGAGAGTAGGTTTGAAAGGGATTAAACAGAGATAATTTTTGAGCAATTTTGATGAAAAATCGCGAAAATAACCATGAAGGAAGCGTTTTATCGAAAAACGGACTTCAATTCGTGTTCAGCACCCCGAAAAACCCCTTAGAGAGTAGGTTTGAAAGGGATTAAACAGAGATAATTTTTGAGCAATTTTGATGAAAATCGCGAAAATAACCATGAAGGAAGCGTTTTATCGAAAAACGGACTTCGAATTCGTGTTCAGCACCCCGAAAAACCCTTAGAGAGTAGGTTTGAAAGGGATTAAACAAGATAATTTTTGAGCAATTTTGATGAAAAATCGCGAAAATAACCATGAAGGAAGCGTTTTATCGAAAAACGGACTTCGAATTCGTGTTCAGCACCCCGAAAACCCCTTAGAGAGTAGGTTTGAAAGGGATTAAACAGAGATAATTTTTGAGCAATTTTGATGAAAAATCGCGAAAATAACCATGAAGGAAGCGTTTTATCGAAAACGGACTTCGAATTCGTGTTCAGCACCCCGAAAAACCCCTTAGAGAGTAGGTTTGAAAGGGATTAAACAGAGATAATTTTTGAGCAATTTTGATGAAAAATCGCGAAAATAACCATGAAGGAAGCGTTTTATCGAAAACGGACTTCGAATTCGTGTTCAGCACCCCGAAAAACCCCTTAGAGAGTAGGTTTGAAAGGGATTAAACAGAGATAATTTTTGAGCAATTTTGATGAAAAATCGCGAAAATAACCATGAAGGAAGCGTTTTATCGAAAAACGGACTTCGAATTCGTGTTCAGCACCCCGAAAACCCTTAGAGAGTAGGTTTGAAAGGGATTAAACAGAGATAATTTTTGAGCAATTTTGATGAAAAATCGCGAAAATAACCATGAAGGAAGCGTTTTATCGAAAAACGGACTTCAGATTCGTGTTCAGCACCCTGAAAAACCCCTTAGAGAGTAGGTTTGGAAAGGATTAAACAGAGATAATTTTTGAGCAATTTTGATGAAAAATCGCGAAAATAACCATGAAGGAAGCGTTTTATCGAAAAACGGACTTCGAATTCGTGTTCAGCACCCCGAAAACCCCTTAGAGAGTAGGTTTGAAAGGGATTAAACAGAGATAATTTTTGAGCAATTTTGATGAAAAATCGCGAAAATAACCATGAAGGAAGCGTTTTATCGAAAAACGGACTTCGAATTCGTGTTCAGCACCCCGAAAAACCCCTTAGAGAGTAGGTTTGAAAGGGATTAAACAGAGATAATTTTTGAGCAATTTTGATGAAAAATCGCGAAAATAACCATGAAGGAAGCGTTTTATCGAAAAACGGACTTCGAATTCGTGTTCAGCACCCCGAAAAACCCCTTAGAGAGTAGGTTTGAAAGGGATTAAACAGAGATAATTTTTGAGCAATTTTGATGAAAAATCGCGAAAATAACCATGAAGGAAGCGTTTTATCGAAAAACGGACTTCGAATTCGTGTTCAGCACCCCGAAAAAAACCCCTTAGAGAGTAGGTTTGAAAGGGATTAAACAGAGATAATTTTTGAGCAATTTTGATGAAAAATCGCGAAAATAACCATGAAGGAAGCGTTTTATCGAAAAACGGACTTCGAATTCGTGTTCAGCACCGAAAAAACCCCTTAGAGAGTAGGTTTGAAAGGGATTAAACAGAGATAATTTTTGAGCAATTTTGATGAAAAATCGCGAAAATAACCATGAAGGAAGCGTTTTATCGAAAAACGGACTTCGAATTCGTGTTCAGCACCCCGAAAAACCCCTTAGAGAGTAGGTTTGAAAGGGATTAAACAGAGATAATTTTTGAGCAATTTTGATGAAAAATCGCGAAAATAACCATGAAGGAAGCGTTTTATCGAAAAACGGACTTCGAATTCGTGTTCAGCACCCCGAAAACCCTTAGAGAGTAGGTTTGAAAGGGATTAAACAGAGATAATTTTTGAGCAATTTTGATGAAAAATCGCGAAAATAACCATGAAGGAAGCGTTTTATCGAAAAACGGACTTCGAATTCGTGTTCAGCACCCCGAAAAACCCCTTAGAGAGTAGGTTTGAAAGGGATTAAACAGAGATAATTTTTGAGCAATTTTGATGAAAAATCGCGAAAATAACCATGAAGGAAGCGTTTTATCGAAAAACGGACTTCGAATTCGTGTTCAGCACCCCGAAAACCCCTTAGAGAGTAGGTTTGAAAGGGATTAAACAGAGATAATTTTTGAGCAATTTTGATGAAAAATCGCGAAAATAACCATGAAGGAAGCGTTTTATCGAAAAACGGACTTCGAATTCGTGTTCAGCACCTGAAAAAACCCCTTAGAGAGTAGGTTTGAAAGGGATTAAACAGAGATAATTTTTGAGCAATTTTGATGAAAAATCGCGAAAATAACCATGAAGGAAGCGTTTTATCGAAAAACGGACTTCGAATTCGTGTTCAGCACCCCGAAAAACCCCTTAGAGAGTAGGTTTGAAAGGGATTAAACAGAGATAATTTTTGAGCAATTTTTTTGATGAAAAAAATCGCGAAAATAACCATGAAGGAAGCGTTTTATCGAAAAACGGACTTCGAATTCGTGTTCAGCACCCCGAAAACCCCTTAGAGAGTAGGTTTGAAAGGGATTAAACAGAGATAATTTTTGAGCAATTTTGATGAAAAATCGCGAAAATAACCATGAAGGAAGCGTTTTATCGAAAAACGGACTTCAGATTCGTGTTCAGCACCCCGAAAACCCCTTAGAGAGTAGGTTTGAAAGGGATTAAACAGAGATAATTTTTGAGCAATTTTGATGAAAAATCGCGAAAATAACCATGAAGGAAGCGTTTTATCGAAAAACGGACTTCAATTCGTGTTCAGCACCCCGAAAAACCCCTTAGAGAGTAGGTTTGAAAGGGATTAAACAGAGATAATTTTTGAGCAATTTTGATGAAAAATCGCGAAAATAACCATGAAGGAAGCGTTTTATCGAAAAACGGACTTCAGATTCGTGTTCAGCACCCCGAAAACCCCTTAGAGAGTAGGTTTGAAAGGATTAAACAGAGATAATTTTTGAGCAATTTTGATGAAAAATCGCGAAAATAACCATGAAGGAAGCGTTTTATCGAAAAACGGACTTCGATTCGTGTTCAGCACCCCGAAAAACCCCTTAGAGAGTAGGTTTGAAAGGGATTAAACGGAGATAATTTTTGAGCAATTTTGATGAAAAATCGCGAAAATAACCAGGAAGGAAGCGTTTTATCGAAAAACGGACTTCGAATTCGTGTTCAGCACCCCGAAAAACCCCTTAGAGAGTAGGTTTGAAAGGGATTAAACAGAGATAATTTTGAGCAATTTTGATGAAAATCGCGAAAATAACCATGAAGGAAGCGTTTTATCGAAAACGGACTTCAATTCGTGTTCAGCACCCCGAAAAACCCCTTAGAGAGTAGGTTTGAAAGGGATTAAACAGAGATAATTTTTGAGCAATTTTGATGAAAAATCGCGAAAATAACCATGAAGGAAGCGTTTTATCGGAAAACGGACTTCGAATTCGTGTTCAGCACCCCGAAAAACCCCTAAGAGAGTAGGTTTGAAAGGGATTAAACAGAGATAATTTTTGAGCAATTTTGATGAAAAATCGCGAAAATAACCATGAAGGAAGCGTTTTATCGAAAAACGGACTTCAGATTCGTGTTCAGCACCCCGAAAACCCCTTAGAGAGTAGGTTTGAAAGGGATTAAACAGAGATAATTTTTGAGCAATTTTGATGAAAATCGCGAAAATAACCATGAAGGAAGCGTTTTATCGAAAAACGGACTTCGAATTCGTGTTCAGCACCCCGAAAACCCCCTTAGAGAGTAGGTTTGAAAGGATTAAACAGAGATGATTTTTGACAATTTGATGAAAAATCGCTAAATAACCATGAAGGAAGCGTTTTATCGAAAAACGGACTTCAGATTCGTGTTCAGCACTCCGAAAACCCCTGAGAGAGTAGGTTTGAAAGCGATTAAACAGAGTTAATTTTTGAGCAATTTTGATGAAAAAACGCGAAAATAACCATGGAGGAAGCGTTTTATCGAAAAACGGACTTCAGATTCGTGTTTAGCACCCCGAAAAACCCTTAGAGAGTAGGTTTGAAAGGGATTAAACAGAGATAATTTTTGAGCAATTTGATGAAAAAAATCGCGATTGAGCAATTTTGATGAAAAATCGCGAAAATAACCATGAAGGAAGCGTTTTATCGAAAAACGGACTTCGAATTCGTGTTCAGCACCCCGAAAACCCCCTTAGAGAGTAGGTTTGAAAGGGATTAAACAGAGATAATTTTTGAGCAATTTTGATGAAAAATCGCGAAAATAACCATGAAGGAAGCGTTTTATCGAAAAACGGACTTCAATTCGTGTTCAGCACCCCGAAAAACCCCTTAGAGAGTAGGTTTGAAAGGGATTAAACAGAGATAATTTTTGAGCAATTTTGATGAAAAATCGCGAAAATAACCATGAAGGAAGCGTTTTATCGAAAAACGGACTTCGAATTCGTGTTCAGCACCCCGAAAACCCCTTAAAGAGTAGGTTTGAAAGGGATTAAACAGAGATAATTTTTGAGCAATTTTGAGAAAAATCGC
>JAVIWC010003282.1:0-10449 GCA_031894815.1 Creontiades dilutus | reverse complement strand
AGTTTTACGTGTTTTATATTTAATAAAACACGATTGATTTAATTATTCAGAAGCCGTGGTTCGTCCTTTTGCTACCATGAAATAGTGTTGGAATTATCTATGATAATTAACACTTATTTCTACCCCAAAAACCTAATTTACTATTTCAATAATTTAAACTTGAAAATAGAAATTAATGGTGAATTGGGTATTTTTAATGAATAACAATCGGATTGGAGTTTATATAGATTTATTAAATCTGATATAGGTCCGATATGAAATCAAGAGAGAATTTGGGTTTTAGTTAGGAAACCGCAAATATAGGAAAAGGGACTTACCAGTTATGAGACGGCTGGGGATCAACTGATGTCTCACAACGCGCCTCTTGGAGGAGCGTCCGCGGAGGCAGGGCCGATGAAGTATCGGTCCGCGTTCGCGTAGCAGTTCCAGGAACTGCTACAAACTACATATTGATAACTTAATTTCTAGGCTTCGTAAATTATTTTATGTATTTAAACAAATCCAATATTTTTTAACTAAAGATAATATGAGAAAAATATTTTTTGGTTTAGCTTCATCAATTATTAGGTATGGTATTATTGTATGGGGTGGGGCGTGTAAAAGTTATATTAAAAATGTTCAAATCGTTCAAAATTCCTTGCTTAAAATTATTTTAAATAAAAATAGTAGGTTTCCCACATTGCAACTTCACAGGTTAATGAATATTCAAACAGTAGAACAATTATTTATTTTTCAATCTTGCATTCATGTTTTTAAGAAAGGCATTAAACCGGAACACACCTCTCTACTAACACCCTCGAGGCATTTTCAGGCGAGTGGTATTTTATTACCTAAAACTCGCACAGAATTTTATAGGAGAAATTGTTATGTATCAGCTTTAAGATTTTTTATTTCACATTCTATAAACCCTTTTAGTTTTAATCAGCACTTTCCTTCTTTCAAAAAAACTCTGAAGTCCCTATGTTTTTAAGCTCAACTTTAGTCTTTACTTTCTTTTGAATTTTTTTCTTTTTTCAAGATCTGCGTTATATTTAAATCGCCCTAGGAAAGGCAAGGACGATTCGTCAACAAGCCAATTGAATAATAAACCCAAAAAGAATTTAAACGCTTTTCATTTTGAAAGTTCCTAAGGCCCATTTTGAAGAAAACCCGGACAAGTATTCAATATTTTGGTGCGTAGAACCCACGGGAAGTTATAGCGAAAAATCGACCCCACTGTGTTGTCATGTTGTCAGGTTTCTCGTCCCACGATTGGTAGGCGGTTAATGACGTGGTTTCAGCGGATTCCAATGAAAACCGACGGATTTTTCCGATCCAGGGGACGACAGTGTTATCCGGCGATCGGGCCCACATACGAGCGTTCCGTCTCGCTGCTCCCGATGAACCCCCGCTGACGTCTCCCGGGGGGACGCGTAAACATGGGAAACAGTCAAACCCTCGGCTCGCGTATCCGACCGCACGCTGGGATTCGGCGGATGGACATTTCCATCTCATTTGCCGAAATTGATAGAAAACGCGTTATCGGGGTCGTCAACAAGTCCCACGCCAATGAAACTAATGTGACCGGCTCAAATAAAAATTGAGTCCGATGTGCCCTTGGAAGCGAAAACCCTTTTGATCAGGGTTGACCAATCTAATTATTCTGATAAAAAATTAAAATGCAGATAAAAGTCTGTAAGTTACCTTACCTACTTCAGTGAGAAACAAACACATCGTTTTTAAAATCAAAACCACTATTTAACTAGTCAAATTCAACATTTCCTACGAAATTCATTTCTGAAGACAAACTCAACGATACCCAACTTAAGTTCAACATTTTTTCTCATTTTAAGTTCAATTTTAAATAACTTTTTGAAATACAATTGGTTTTTGACATTTTCATGTCATTGCTTTGGCACATAGACTGAAAAATCGTCACTAAAACTTGGTCGCGCGATACCAATAAACAAAAGTTGGTAACTGCAGTCTTTGAAAATGTAATACTAATAAAATGAAATATCGTCACGAGAACTTGCTCTCGCGATACCAATAATAAGACATTTTGTTTTGGTTTATTAGTTTCAACCATTTCCGTACTTCTTCCACTTCAAAACGATCAGTGAACAAAGCGAGAGTATCGTAAACGAAAAAAACGCTGCAAATTCTTTCACTGGGGTTTATTATTCAATTGGCATGCGTTCATGATTTGAATTTCTACGAAGCTTTGGAGTGTGCGTGTTTCACAGGTGATAGAGCGATTATTGAATTTCAGGAGATATGCATACAGCACGTAAATCTGTTCTCAACCAAAATAACTATTTGGATTGATCAATTGATCATATTTGTGTGCCTCCTGAAATTCAATAATCGTTCTATCACCTGTGAAACACGCACACACCAAAGCTTAGTATAAATTCAAATCATGAACGCAAGCCAATTGAATAATAAACCCCAGTGAAAGAATTTGCAGAGTTTTTTTCATTTTTTTTAATGGTTATCAGAATGCTTCAGCCCGTGTATCGGCTACAAAGCCTTTTAGGAGTTCACTCCAGTATCCTCATTACTACATCACTAGGTTACTGATATCAACACAAAAACAATAATAAGCCAAAATAACGTGAATGTTGGCACCATAAATCGGGCCATAGATCGAGAATGGTTTGACCTACGGACCTGGGGAAGGGCTCATTCGATTCCTCGTGGAGTGTTCTTCAAAAAGAGTACAAATTTAGGCCGCCTTGATTTTTTTGAGGTTTTTAGGGATTTTACAAAACTTTGACAACCCTTTAAAGGGCACTTTAAATTGAGTGAGAGAGCTGGCTCAAGAATTGGGGCGTCGTCGGACCAACATGGATTTTTCCTGAAAATTTCAGCTTTTTTGCTTCAGCCGTTTGGGAGAAATTGTGCGTACGGCGTACGGCGGACGGACGGAAAAAATTGTATTGCAGATTTGGATTCTACACGCTTTGAAACGTAAACCATGAAATTTTCAGGGGGGGTTAGAAATTTTTTTCAAGAGCGTTTACAATGGTTTATTATCGAATAATAAACCAAAAGTAATAAATAAAATAAGAAAACACACATGAAAATATACCAATGTGTTGCAGACTCGTATGCAAGATTTGTCAACATCATGGAAGAATCCATTTTAGTTATTAGTAATAAATTTTGTACTTTGGTGCTTGTATGACGGTGATTGTCCAGCAAGAGTCCCCAGTATTGAATAAATAACATGCTAGTAATACATTGATTACTTCAATAACGACAATACAATAATGGATGGAACGATATTCAATGACTGTGCAGTCAGACAAGGAGATACGCTGTCTGCAACTCTTTTCAATTTGGCGCTTCACGAGGCAGTCAAAAGCGTTGATAAGGGAGGAACGATTGTGAATCGGACCTGGCAAATCCTAGAATATGCTGATTGTTTGGCCATAATGGGTCGCAGCCTCCAAGAATTGAGGGAGGGTTTTGAAAAGCTGAGAGGCAGGAAAGTCATTAGGACTAAGTGTGAATGAAAAGAAGACAAAGCTCCTCAAGATTTCTCCCAATAGTGCAGCGCCGTTGCCAAAAATTCAATTTGGTACCTTTGCGTTTGATGAGGTTGACTGCTTCACTTATCTTGACAGCTCTATAAATAGCAAGAATAAAATTCAAGATGAAATAATCTCCAGAATTATGGGGGGCGATAGAGCATTTTACGCCAACAAAAAGCCGACGACTCTCCAGAACCACGAAGATGAAACTCTGCAAAGCCCTCGTTCGCCCAGTCGTGTGCTACGGTTCTGAAGCATGGACCATGTTGGCAGAAGACGAAGAGAGATTAAGGGTATTTGAGTGAAAGGTGGTTAGAAGGATTTATGGAGCAATTAATGAAGGATCTGGATGTAGAATAAGAAAAAACATAGAAATACAAGAGATATTAGAGCAAGAAGATATAGTGCGAGGTGCCTCAAAACTTTTCAAAGTTAGACGAACAAAATAACTTAAAATCATACTGAGAAGAGGAAGGGAGGGGGGGTTTTGGAAGTGTTTTCATCACCAGCTCACCATACAAAAAAAAGTTGGGTGACTTCAACGACGCGAAACCCCAAAAGGCTTCAACGAGTACCCAGCAAAAACTTCCCAAAAAAAGAGTTCCAAAAAAAAAAAAAATAATAATAATAATAATAAAAGCACAAAGCAGAACCCATGGAAACGACCACCATGCTCTTCCAGTGAGGAAGATTTGCCGTACATCGATCATGACGATGACATGGACATCGATGCAATGCATGAAAAAGTCAAAGAAGTTGTACACCTGTACATATTGCTTAAATTAAGGTATGCAGCTACCCAATAACTTTATTTGGAGGTATTATGTTCACCAGTATTGTAATATAAGTTCATTTTAATTATATTCAGCTTTGTACCAAATGAGTTTTAGTTGTTCTCATCCTTAGTATATCGCCCGTTCCTAATTCCGCCTACCAGGCGGTTTTAGGAACACATGGTGGGCGAAATTGGGAACGCTTTCTTAGGAATCACGATTTTGAGTTTTCTCACTCTATCTAAAATCACTTCTAGCAGGATTTTTCAACAGCAGTTTGGGCTACAGGGATTAATGACAGGACCCCACTGGTGATATCAGGCATTTTTTTGATCGGTTTAACCTGAAAACAAAGCTGCTATAAGGAAAAGCAGTTATGGTAGGCGGAATTTGGGACACTTACCCTAACTTTATCTATTCATCATTGTGTAAAACTGTGTTCGAATATTGTAAATAAAACAGGAGTTTCTCTCTCTGTTTCTCGCATTTTCTACGGCCTCAGTTTTGCCTTCATTTCGGCTTCTGAAGTTGCTCATATAATAAACGTTTTATCCGGTTGAACCAATTAGGATTAGAGTTTGGTTTAGCGCCACGCTCGATCGAGCACGGGGCCTCCGGAAAGCCGACGCCGAAGGGGCCGCTTCCACACGCTCCGATGATCCCCCACTCGGCGCATACGGTCTTCGTGTAGCTCTTTAACCGGGGAGGGATCGTTATGGGGAGGGGGATGATTGTTAGAACGGGGATGATTGTTAGGGTGAAGGAGGAGGTTGTAACATCAAAGATTCCCACCCCCACCCCCCGCTAGGAACTCACCCCCTGAGCGTATTAATAACAATCAATTGAGGAAGATTGGCTGTGAATTACGTGGAAGGAGATGCGGGCCTCCCCCCTCTCTCGTCATCATTGGCCCTTTCTCAAGCCTCCGAGGTTCGCATTTTCCCTGTTAAGTTATTTCGAATTAAAAGCTCATTTCCTTAACCAGTCCGTGCTTCCTTAGTGCGTAGGTGCTTTTTAGGACGACCCTTGAGAATCAAGGCTTTGTCAATGGAAAGACCCTATTAGAATCGATCCAGGGGGTGTGGGACTACCCAAACATGAGAAAAACACATTGGTAAAAAATGCAAATGAATCCGAAAATGAGGTAAAAAAATGGAAATAAGTGGACGCACAAGTGAGAAATAGTGGTTTTATGACGTAAGATCGGGCTCAGTCGAAAAATTACTAAAAAAAATCATAACTTACAAACAGAAAGTGATAAGACACTCGTTCAGGCGGGGTTTTACTACATTTTTGATGCAGATTAACAGAAAAAAATTTTCGTAACTTATTCACGTCCACCCTGTATACAGGGTGGATGGGGATCAGTGTGAAATTTTTTTTTGGGTAAAACTACATCGAAAATAGAGTAGAATGCCGCCAGAGTGGGGGTCCTATCTCAGGCCATTGGATAGTTATGATTTTTCAAGTGCTTTCACGGTCAACTCCGACCTCACGTCATGAAATCGAGTTTTCTGGAACACTGAAGCGTCCATTTTAATTTTATTATACATTTTCGGATTCAGCATTAAATTTCCTATAAGATAAACATAATTCCAACCTTATAAAATTGCAATAACTCTGTTCATAATCGCAGTGAAAGGGAAAATTTGAAAAATTTGAAATTTTACGACAAAATTTGAAACAGAGCCGACGTTCCAAAAATAGGCCAAGAAGTTGTCAAATCTCATAAAAACTTCCTCATTTCATGAGCTTTCCAACGGTATACTCAATTTCAGGATTACGACATTTTTTCTTTGAGAAATTAAGTTTCAAATACAAAAAAACCAAGGTGGGGGCGTCAATCTTGTTAGGGAAGGGGGTGCAAGGAGTTAACTCACGTTCTCATTTCCTCCAGCTCCTGGACGTTGACCTTTACGAATAAACACTGATCTGGCTACAGTTGACGTTTTACCATGGCTGAGTGTTCGGAAGTACGCAGAAATGCATGGGGACGTCAGTTCGAACAAATGTTAACCTAAATTCGTTTTTGTTTGTTGTAATTTGCAGGTTTTTTAACAGAAAATAAGAATAAAGAAACAGAAAGAAATGAGAACGTGAGTTAACTCCTTGCACCCCCTTCCCTAACAAGATTGAAACACCTTGGTTTTTTTTTTGTATTTGAAACTTAATTTCTCAAGTAGTTTTACCCAAAAAAAAATTTTCACACTGATCCCCATCCACCCTGTATACAGTTTTTGCACGATCACGCTTATTAACATAATTATAATCACTTTTGCATATTTTTGAAAACTAGGCCAAATTTTTAATTGAATAAAAAAAGCAAGAAAAATGCTGAGAATTGTAATAGGTATGAGGAGTGCTTGAGTTAGTTGGTCAGTCTCCCTAACTCTCCTGCTTAACAACATCAAAGTTATTGCAAGAGAGATTTGTTGGAAAAATGCGAAAAAAAAGTTTTCGTGGGATACGTTTCATGAACACAAATGCCAAAATTTTTATGGGAATATTGTTGAAACGGTTGGAGGGCTGGGTGAATGCAAATAAGATTCTGAGCGAGACTCAGGCTGGGTTTAGAGGCGCTTACTCCTCTGTTGATCACATTTTTTCCTTAGCTAGTCTAGTGAGTGTGAAATTAAGTCAGTTTTGTAAAATCCCTTTGGGCGGCCTAAATGTGGACTTGTTTTGGAACTTTCCATGAGGAATCGAATGAGCATGGAGCTGTAGTAAACCATCTGATTTATGGCATGAAAATTATATGCATTTTTTATTGACCTCCCTTTTGCTTTTGATAGAGTGGAAAGGGCAACTTTGGTTTACCGATTATTTGATCTAGGTCTGTCAACAAAATTTGTCTGCATGTTGGAGGCTATTTATGCTAAAACGGAAGCTGCTATTTGGTCAAATGAACTATCTTCTTTTTTTGACTGTAACATGGGCCTGCGACAGGGCTGTTTACTTTCGCCCTTGATCTTTGCTCTATTTATGGATGACATACAGGGGCGTAACGTACACCACCGCAAACCCCGCGATGCGGGGGGGCCCGGAAACGGGCCCGCTCTAGCAAAATTCATTTTTTTTTTTAAATTTTAAAGAATAAAGCGGAACTAACGATACACAGAAAAATTCCATCATGTAACACCAAGTTTATAAACATCAACGGTAATGTAGGTTCATTGATCAATCATCTTTTGGTTTTATTTATAAATAGGTGAGGAAGGGTGTAAAGTAGTTAAGGTGTAGGGATGGGACATCGATATGGGTAATACCATCGATGACACATGTTCGATAATATCAATATATCGATGTGTTGGCTCCGATAACATCGGTTTGGTCTACTCTTTGGTTTGGTTTTCTCTTTGGTTCATAGAAACAATTCCATCTGGTCTGCTTGCTACCTAACGTGGAAAAAGAGAAATATTAAAAATTCTTTCAACTGCCGTAGTATTAGCGAATTTTCGAAGAAAAAGAAACTACTTATTGTTTTCGGACTAAAATTTTTGCATCAAGATCCGTTTTAAAGCATTCTAAATCCACTGTCAGACACAAAAACACATTCCAGGCGAAAACTCGCGATAAAATTAAGATTAAAACTCAAATTTGCACAAAAATCTACCTAGGCTTTCAAAAGGCTATGTTTGAAGATGAGCACAATAGCTTCACTCTAAGGGGAGATTTAGGGCATTTCAAATGGGGGAAAGTTAGCCGAAAACCCCCAAGCAGGTGGCTCTCTTTTATAAAGGTTTTTTCACGCAGAACACGATGGTGAAATCGGATTGGAAATATTTCAATCCGTTCAAAATACAGCGGTTTGAAGATGATAAAACAAGGTAGATTGGCAAAATTCGCCAAAAAAATGAAAAATTCTTCAGCTTTCAAAAATTTTGAAATTAAAATGAGAAATGGGTATCACAAAACAGAAAATAAAATTGTCGGTTTTTGCGTAATTTTTCCTCCTGCAAAACGAGTTACTTTGAAAATTTGCTCATTCCGTCATGCTGCATCTGGCAGACTTGGCGTTGGTCTTTTAAAACGCCACCACTTACTTGGAGACATCTTTATGGAATATTCACTCACAAACGCTGAACGAACGAACAAACAAAATCCTCAGAATACTAGCAAGAAGCGATCGGTAGTAGCGTGTATACACGCTTAATACATTAGGGATACTGTTAACTAATAGGACATTCGATGCCGCTCTCAAACATCGACATATCGATATTTTATAATCTGTAGTTTATAATCTGTATTTCCTGTAACTGGGCTTGACCCGTTTCATATAAATAAATAAATAAATAAATAAAAGCAGGTTTACCTACAAAGTGTGAACAAATGTTAACGCGTTTACGCGATTGCGACGAAAATCAAACCACGCGGCGCGAGCGTTTGCCGCACGGTGCCGCGCTGTTACGTATGACACATCCATTGAATCGCATTGTTTGACGGCGCCCACAGCTTGGCGGCGCCCACAGCTTGGCGGCGCCCACAGTTTGGCGCCGCCCACAGCTTGGCGGCGCCAGCTCGCTCGCGTTCGTTTTCCACGTAAGCCAAGACACCTGCGGCCTGCGGCACGCGATTCCTTCATGTACCTAAACGGGCGCGAGCCGCGCTGTCCTGTGGAAGAGTTTTCTCTCAAGAAGCGCGGCGAGGCAAGCGGGCAGCGCCGCCGGCCCAGCGCCCGAGAACCTCGGTTCCAGCTTCAGTTTCGATCACGTCGTGCGACAGTACATGTTCAGTTATTTTCAATGCATTTCTACAATATGGGCATTAACTTTCATGCGTTCGCGCCAACATGACTCACGCTCGCGCAGCTGTCTATTGACCGCCCTTGATTTTTCAATGGTTATCTTGCTGGTTGCTCTACTTTCCATTGCAGTAAATACAAAAGAACTAGAACGCAATGAGGTGGCCTAGAAAATATCTCTAGAAAATATGATAAAGAAATTGGAAGTGTACTGTCTGCAAAAAAATCTGGAAATTAACTTGAATAAATCAAAAATTGTGATTTTTGAGAAAGGAGGGGGTATTCATGCGAAGCATGAACAGTTATTTTTAAATGACCAGCCTATCGAGATTGTCAACGAATACAAATACCTTGGAGTTACCTTTACCCCGTCTCTTAACTGGAAACCTCAGTTGGTAATTAAGAAATCCGCTGCACAGTTTGGTCTCAATTCTGTTTGGAAGAATCTCATGGCCAAAAATATATCTTTTGATAACAAACTTAAAGTCTTTAATGCAACCTCACGATGTGTTATCGGGTACGCGGGAATGGGAAAATATGGCGTTAAGTTCAAGTAACCATCTTCTATACAAATGTTTGGAATCTCCTTTTGTTGACATGCACAGCCACTTAAGCCCTATTATTTCGAAATTACTGTTGAAAGTTCGCTGTGAACAACTCAATTTAAATTGCAGAAGATGGAACCGGGGTACTCTGGAAGCAAGATGTTCGTTATGTAATACTGGTCAGGACGAGGACGTGCATCACTTCCTTTGTAAGTGTCCTATTTTGTCGGAATTTAGGTTGAGATATTTTGGCAAGGGGTTTTTCGATGGACCGGATTTGATAGAAACTATAAACGGGTCAGAAAAAACAATATTACTGTACAAATTTGTGAGAGACGCCAGAGCCTACAGGAAGTATTTGGTATCCGAATTTAATTATGGATAAATTACCATTAATCCTACCCATCAGCTTTATAATCTGTTCACCCAAAAAAAGAAAATATTTAAATTGGAATGATTGGTATAAGTTAATTATTTGTATTTGTATTATTTGTATTATCTAAAACTAAATTTGTGAAGAATAAGTTTAATTTATATAATTATACTGGCAGATCCGGATTCATGGCGATATTCGCCAAATCCTATTAGTTTTATACGGATATTATTTAACGTACAAAGTGCTTTTTCTTTCAATAAAACATATCGTCGGGTTCCGGGTCAAAGTGACCAAGTAAAGTTTTTTTCAAAATGAGCTTTTTCTGTCGTTCCGGTACAAAGGAACGTTGTCTACAGTGTGTTGTTGCTAAGAACGTTATCTTCAAACTGATGTACAAGAAATACTTGAAAATAAATTTTACCTGCCTGACCCAAAGAGTTTTATGTGACCAAATGGCATTTGAACTCAACCACAAAACACGTGATGGATTATAAAT
>JAVIWC010003281.1:0-10626 GCA_031894815.1 Creontiades dilutus | reverse complement strand
AAGAGCATGCATTGAAATGCCTAGATATTTGCTTTAGCACTGAGTGCCCTCGAACCCGTACACCGATCAATTCAAGGATTTGAATTTCATACATCCGCTACGACTACCAAAAGTGGATCGCGCTTAAACTCATATAAAGTAAGCAAAATCTTAATAATATCCTTGAAAATTACAACAAAATCTGAAAGTATTTGTGAGAAATTGAGCTTGATACAAGAATTACAATTTCAGCACACACAGACGGACACGAAACCAAAGATGACAGAAACAACTAAAATGAAAGTGATGAAAATATTAAGTTTGTCAAAAAACGTTTTTTCATTTCCCGAAAGTGAATTAAATGTTTCTTAATTTACCTGGAATCGAAATATGAATAATTCAATCCACTCTTGTCTTCCACGATTGGTTCTACCCACCGATTACCATGTTATACCACCAAGATTGTATTTGTTCTATTACAAACCCGACACAGAATGTATACAAAACGAGTTCCTTGAAGGATTCACAAATCAATTTTATTTGTTGAATTAGTTTTTCGAAAAACATCTCTAACGCTAAATACATGTGAAAACGGATTTTTTCAGATTTCTTATTTAATTCGGAAGCAAATCATCATAAGACTATAATATAATAATATATAATATAATATATATAGTAGTGGTCACTACACTGCATTATTGTTATTTTGTTTTGGTGACATTGAATTTCAGAAAAGTTGGTTGTTGTTATCAAGATTTGACCGAAAATAGATTTGTCAAAGCTATATTGGACTTGTGTTTATTACATTGGGGGCTCGTCCGCAAAATAGATCGTCCGACACGTAAGGAGGGAATATCTGAAGTATGCCACCTAAAAGGAGAGCGCCAACGGTTCAGAGGACGGTATCAACTCGAAGTCACGCAATGTCAACACGGGGTCATTCGCTCGACGCGGTTGGGGCTTCTGGCTCCTCAATACCACCACTTGAGTCACCTCCTCTGCTGGCCATGCCTCAAGCACTACCACCTGAATCACAACCAGCCGCTCTTTCGACGAATCAACAATCCTCTGAGCTTATGGCTGTTACATCTTCTTTCCAAGGAATGCTGGTAACAATGCAGCAGATGCAGCAACAGGTGTTGCAACAGCTGAACCAGCTAGTGGAAGAGAACCGTGAGTATCGGCAGCAGCTAGAGCAAAGAGTATCCTCTCAACAATTTGACCACTCATTACGCCACACCCACGAACAGCCACTAAATACGCACATCCCTACAATGTCACAAAACACCGCAAATCATGTAAAAGAAGTGGTGTTGATGCCCTATGATGGGAAGGTTACCTGGGAGGAATACCAAGTCCATCTGGAGGTAACATCCCTCACTAATAGTTGGTCATTGGTGACGAAGGGTTATAGATTAGCGCAGAGTTTACGTGGGGCAGCTCTAGCCGTGTTAACTGATCTACCAGCCTCAGATAGAAGTGATTACAATGCAATATCAGAGGCACTGGCTGAACAGTTTGGACAGGCGAGATTGACTCCTAATTGTCAGCTCCAACTTGAGACACGGTCACAAAAATTGAACGAATCGCTCTCAGATTTGGCTAATGATGTTGAAAGGCTAGTTAGGGAGCCTTCCCTGAAGAAACTCGAAGTAACAAATCCAAGAAAGCTGTTAAAGCCTTCATCAAAGCGTTATTGGATAGAGAACTAGCGAAATTGATCACTTTAACGAAGCCTAATACTGTACAAGATGCTCTTACAACAGCATTGCAGTTACAAGCTGTAACAGCATCTACTAATGCACCCAATGAAACTCGCTGTTGGGGTTGTAAGGAAGTGGGGCATATGAGGTCAAAATGCCCAAAAGTACAGAAGACGAACCAGGAAAACTAGAAAACGTCAGTGCCGAGGGCCATGCACTGGCTATAGGTGAGAGGCCCCAAGGGTTTATTAGGACTTTTCGCACAGGAGTAGATGCTCTATTCGCAGAAGTGACTGTCAACAATAAGCGAGTGGACATGCTGGTTGATACAGGGGCTTCTGTATCAATCTTGCGACCAGATGTAGTTAAATTCCTCAAACTAGAAGTCAAACCATCTAATTTCACTCATTTGACCACAGCAGGACAGGACAAATTGGAAGTTCGAGGTGAGTGTCTAATCAGCCTCAAAGTGAGTAGCAACAAAATCAGTCACACATTCTTGATTGCAGATGTAAGAGACAAAGGGGTACTTGGTTTGGATACACTCCAGCTACTTGGAGCTACCTTGGACTTGTCCCGAGAGGAACTTCGAATGAAAGGAAAGAACATTCCTCTCCTTAAGAGATTTCAGTGTGCTGCCCGAGCTCTCCAAGTCAATCTCCTGCCTAAAGAAGACAATTGGGCCGCCGAATTGTTAAAAACATCGAACTTACCGCCTGGTTCAAAAGAATATGGAGAAGTGAGTGAGATTTTGAATAAATTTAGAGGTGTCTTTGCATCTAAAGGGAGTATTCTAGGCAGAACACATGTCGTTGAACACGCCATCAACACTGGGGATTCACAGCCTATCAAGCAACCACCCAGACGGCTACCATTTTCATCCAGAGGAGAAGTAGAAAAGATGGTGAAGGAAATGCTGGATGAAGGCGTGATAGAGCCATCTAAGAGTCCTTGGGCTTCTCCAGTGGTCTTGGTTCCAAAGAAGGATGGGACAAATAGATTTTGTATTGATTATAGGAAGCTAAACAGTGTAACAAAAAAAGACTCGTATGCTCTTCCTACAGTACAATCTCTTCTGGATGCTCTCGTTGGCTCAGCTTGGTTCTGCACTTTAGACCTCAAAAGTGGCTACTGGCAGATTGGGATGAAACCAGACGATAAAGAGAAAACAGCATTTGCAATAGATCGCCAAGGACTATGGCAATTCAGAGTGATGCCGTTTGGGTTGTCAAATGCACCTGCAACATTTCAGCGTTTGATGGAGAAGATTTTACCAGCAGATCTTGCACTGGTCTACCTCGATGATGTTATTATTCATGGACCAGACATTCAGACAGTGATGACTAAACTGGTCAAGGTCCTCGAACGATTCAAGCAGGCAAACCTACAACTAAATCCTAAGAAGTGCAAGTTCTTCACCAAGAAAGTTCAGTACTTGGGTCACATCATTTCTGCAGAAGGGATTCATACAGATCCGAAGAAGACAGAAGCAGTGAAGGACTGGCCTCTCCCAATGAGTAAACGCGATGTGCGCTCATTTCTCGGATTCTGCTCATATTATAGAAAGTTCGTTCCTAACTTTGCAGACATTGCCCGACCATTACATGGACTGACGGAAGACAAAGCTGTATTCCAGTGGAACAAATCTTGTGATGGAAGCTTTCAAAAGTTGAAAAAACTTATGATAACATCACCAATCTTAGCTTTCCCAGACCTTCGACAACCCTTCATCCTGGACTGTGATGCAAGCGGGCATGCTATTGGGGCAGTGTTGTCTCAGATTAATGGAGGTGCTGAGAAAGTGGTTGCATACTACAGTCAAGCCTTGACCAAACAAGAACAAAATTATTGCGCCACACGCCGTGAGCTATTGGCAGCTGTCAAAAGCATACAACACTTCCACTACTACCTGTATGGTCAGCACTTTGTTCTTAGACAGATCATTCTGCATTGAAATGGCTCTCATCCTTCCACAGACCAGAGGGACAAATGGCACGGTGGCTAGAAACATTGCAAATGTATTCCTTCAAAATCATTCATCGTCCAGGGAAAAGTCACACCAATGCAGATGGTCTGTCACGCCGGATCTGCTATAATAATTGCTCCTACTGCACTCGCCAAGAGAGAAATGGCTTCATCTCAGCTGTCGAAAAATAGAGACTGGAACACAAAAAAATTCAACGTCTAATCTTGCGATGGGATTCCTTAGAAGTCAAAGAAGGAAGACTTTTTCAAAGGATTTCTCACAAAAATAGAAACAAAGGTTTCAGAAATGAAGATAATACTGTGTTGACTGGTTAGCTGTTCTGCTGAACTATATAACGTTTGTTAAAGAAATAGTACAAATTTAACAGATATAAAGGTGAAAGAATTTGTTTGATATTTCGAAAAAATCTTTGTCAAAAATTAGAAGAAAAGTGATTTTTGAGTTTTGGGATCGG
The DNA here is from genome assembly GCA_031894815.1 of Creontiades dilutus. Taxonomy (NCBI): domain Eukaryota; kingdom Metazoa; phylum Arthropoda; class Insecta; order Hemiptera; family Miridae; genus Creontiades; species Creontiades dilutus. Next base: position 6,503 of record JAVIWC010003281.1, on the reverse strand, counting down.
GCTTGCATCTTGTTGTCGTGTTGATTGTCACCATGATGGAGTTAAGTCAATCGTTGATGTTGAGTCCAGGGGGACGATTTGACCCCAAAACCAAAAGGTGTGCTCGTTCCGACTGTTGTAAAAGTCGGTCGTTTGTAGGCTGTGTCATCTTCTTTAAAACTTTAACGCCGAAACATTCATTAAAAGTGGTTGAGGGTCCGTGTGATAGTGCGTGGAGTTTTACTGGCCGTGGTTGTGATTGTTGTATCGATGCTCTGTGGTTGTTTATTCGCAGGTTTAATTGTGCGGCTTTTCCAACATAAAAGCTTCTTGATTCTTCTTCTGTGCACTTTCTGCAAATCAATTGGTAGACGCACATACTCGATTGGCAATCAGCAGCGCCCTGGCATCTGTATGTATGAGTGGTGTTAGGAGAAGTGAAATTGATGTCTTCTATGGCAATCTCGCACAGCTTGCATCTTGGGCGGTGGCACGGATGTAGTCCCCGGTGTTGCTGTTGTTGAGGTTGAAGAGATGGATGTCGGTGAGATAATATGCCTCCCAAATTTTGTCCCTGCCTGTATGTCAGTCGTGGTACTTGCTTGAATATGTCTTGAACTTGAGTGGATTGGCTGAAGCTCCCTAATTGTCCCATTCATTTTTTGGATACCAAATCGTATCTGCAAAAGAGGGGAACTGCTATGGGAACTCGAATGGCACCATCATATGCGAATTTGTACATGTTCATCAAGGACAGATTTGGAAAACAGCTCCTCTTGTCATCCAGCGCAAAGACTCCTCTGCTCCAGGAACGTTCAGAACCAAGAGTTCCTTCCACTAACTTCCTGGTGAAACTAGCTGAGTTTGTCCTGACAATGAACGTGTTCAAATATGGAAACCAAATGCTGCAAAAGAGGGGAACTGCTATGATCGAATGGCACCATCATGGTGAGAACAGCTTCTTGTCATCCAGCGCAAAGACTAAATTGATTATTATTTGGTGAGAAAATCTCAATCCCGTTTCTCAGTAACCTTTACTTGGTCTTACTCTAGGTCAGCTGCAACATTTCTTGATGTAGACATAAAGCTTGATAATGGGAGCCTGTCAACAAGTGTGCATATTAAGCCGACAAACAAACAGTTGTACTTGCACTATGACAGCTGCCATCCCCCTCATACAAAACGGTCAGTCCCCCGATCATTATCTGCCAGAGGCCACCGAATATGTAGTAACCGGGAAAACCTTGGAAACTACTTGTCTGGTGTTGAAGAGAAATTAAGTGAAAGGGGATATCCAAGACGGTTAATTGAGAAGAGGATGATCCCAGCTCATGTCAATTACCGAGAAACGTCACTGCCAACTACCGAACGAGTTCCTCTGGTGACAACATTCTTTTGGTATCCAAAAAATGAATGGAATACTTAGGGAGCTTCAGCCAATCCTGGACTCAAGTGCGCTGACCCAAGACATATTCAAGCAAGTACCACGACTGACATACAGGCAGGGACAAAATTTGTACACTGTTCTCCGTGATATGATTTGTGATCTATGAATAGTTCCCTATTGCCGATTTTTGAAACCTCAACCCTTGATCATAAAGCTAATCCCTTCCGCAATGTTGCAGGCATTATCGCCTCAACCCTTAGAAGAGCAACTAGACCATGCTATCACTTTTAAATTACAGATTGCAGTTTCTTTCACAGTTTTCCGACTTTTTCGTCAGTTTTGAATGGAACAGGTAGGCACACTCCACTTCCCAAGTTATATCATTCGGTGTATTAGATAATATCTTATTATGTGTCGTATGACACCTGTCGTGATCCACCCAACGAAATGCAATAATTGCATTGTTCTTGTCGTTTATGATAGTCACTATAATTTCAGTTTTAGCGTAAGAGGAAATTTATCTCCTCATAGCGATCACCCTGATTTATTATTTACTTTACTCCACAAAGTCGCCGAATCGTTCGGCCTTATCTTTTCTGAATTCTTCATATCAAACATTCCTTTCAATAGATCGGGGATGTTAGAATTAATGTTCCGAAAGTTTCAAATAGTTTATGGCTCAGCGAAGGTGATAGACTGGGGAGGTTTGGGGGGTTGGCCGGGCAGTCGACTTGGCTTTTCTCTGGAGGTCGGCCAATTAGAGCGGTTTTTACCAAGGAAATCCTTCTCTCCCGGCTTAGCTCAGACCCGTTGGTCGGAGTTGATAGGGGAAGGTGCTCGGGGCCCGCAGTTTTTGCGGATCGTGAGAGAGGACGAGGGCTCCCCTACTCATTCTAGTGACGACGCGACGCCACGAAATCCAGGGGTTCTTCACCCTCATCTTCAATCATCATTAGGGGTCGATGTCGTGAGGGACGTCCCCTCACGTTTTGGTTGGGATATTAGAGGCGATATCTAAACTCTTCAAGCGCATTCTATGAAAAGTCGTCTTATCGTGTAATCAAACGATTGAAGAAGAAGAAAACAGTTTGAGCAGATTAAATTGGTCAAATGGCAATGATCGTAACTGTGTTGTTAAATCCTTTTTGAATGGAATATCCTGAGTTTGCCACTAACATAATCAACTGCAGCATCGCAAATAACCAGTGATGGGAACTTTAGAATTGACATAATTTGAGTTCCTCCTCACACACAACGTTCCATTGTTAGTTATTCTCATCTTCACACTTCATGCTACCCTATGTGAATTCAAAAATAACATTTTAGCTTGAAAATAATGTACGCATCTGTGAAAAACTGATCTTATAGGCTAACGCCCTCCATCTAGATAGCAAATTTGAAATTCCCGAGTTTTATTGAATTATGAGATCAACGTATGGCTAAGAAAAAGGAGCGGGAAAACCGTCTGTGAATCCTAGAAGGAACCAAATTCTACATTTCATTTAAGAACTTACCTGACCCAACTCTTGAAAGGTCGTGGCTACCATCGCTCCTTCATGAAAGTGTTAGGGTGTGGTACACGAGAGATGATTAAGCAAGACACACTTTCTTTGTAGATAGAGGATAGAGTTAAGATAGAAGAGTGGAACCTTGAAAAGATCATCGCTGTGATGGCCATGGGCAGCGAGAATTAAACAGCTGTCTACACGTACGTCTGTCATACTCTCAAACACAAGCCGGGAATAGGAAGAAGAAAGGAGCTGCTCACATAAAATCGAACAGAGAGATGCGACTGGAAGTGGCCTACAGAAGCTAGAAAAAGATTGTCTCGAAGTAATACCTAACGGAAGTGCTGTGACAGTGTTGCAAAGAAGTAAGGAACTTGGTGCGTCTCTCATCTCAGCTCCGCGAACTGAATGCTTTATAATCTTCAAGCGAGCGAACCAAGAAATCATATCTGTTGTTCGGTCAAAAGTGATAGTTCGGTGGGTAAATCTTCACCTAGAGGTTTGAAATATATAACCGTGTTCTCAGATCTCTGAAAATTATTTGATCAAACGGAGAAAGGTAACTTGAATAAACAAGGCAAATCAAGTTTTTGTTCTGAGTCCTCTCGTTTTAATGTCGGTCTTAAATGTTCTGATGTAAATGCCTATCATTACCTCTCGTTTTCATTATCTGTAAAACTGAAACTGCTCTTTCATTGCTTCCGTTACTTCGTAGTTTCCTACGTCACAGTTGAAACAGAAAAGCTTCCCCTATGAAATTCGGCAAATCGAAGTGTCCGCCCCTCAAACGCGTGAGGGATGCCTATTCTCTTGTTAATATGCCCCATGTGTAAAATTATTTATTTTCTCTTACGTAATATTGTTTTAGTGATATTTTAACCATGGAATTTTATTCTACTCGAATAAAGTTGAAATTAGGCTGGAAATCATTGTGTTATGGTTTTGCAGCTTAAAGGTATTTGCTTTCTACAATACCTTGTTTATTGAGGTATGGGCAGTGTCTGATGCTATGTGTCGGAATTCTTAGGTAGGTAGATTTTTGAACTTGAGGCCGTACTATAGCCGTTCGCGTGTCCGAGCCTCCAAACGCGAGTTTTCTCGATGTTTTCCGCCACCGTGGTGTTTTCGCGGAGCTGACCAGCTGCGCATTAACGAATCAATCAGCTCGCATGATCTATTCGGACGCAAATTACCCCTTTAAATCCCGGTAGGGCGGTTACGTTTTATCCCGCTCGGCTCATTAAAACCGTTATCAAACAAGAGGGAAATTAATGTTGGGAAAAGGGCGGTAGCTGGAGGGGAGACGCCGAAGTAAGCGAGGGGGCTCAAGATTTCTATCTCATTTTGCATTCACTTCGTTCATTCCGTGAAGACATTAACTGGCAACAGGCTATTATAACACGCGTTCTACGACCTTAAAGTGTTCGGGGTTGCATAGGTCAACAATGTGACTTAATGAAATCTGATCCACATGCTGTAGCTCTTACGTGGAGGGAATGGATTGATATACAGCAATTCAGGTGGCAGATTGGCCAAGAAATGTAAATTCAAGAGGCACGAAATTCCCAATATTCCAATATATATATGGAAGGTGGTAGGGAAAACATCCCCGCTACGATATAATCAGAGATTACGTTTCTCTTCGAATCTGGGGAGTATGGGGTAATTCCATATAAAACGCGTTTATAGTTTCGAATAGCAAGTATAGGATTTTATTGTAAGAGAGAGGGTTGTGTACGTCATGCGACTTAAGCTCCTCATACGAGACTGACTACTTACTTTGTTTCCCTACAACCAGTCACATTCCTTGAAGTTTCACGCATGCGCGTCTATTAATACCTAACGAGGGTCGCCAACGTATCCAAAACATGAGGTTTCTGCTAACACATAAATATTAATAGTTATGTCCTGAATGTAGTATCCAGAGATCTTAGCTTAGTAACCCATTCAAAAATACCAGTAGAAAAGATATAATCACTGAAGAAAATATATAAGTGTGAGGCACATTGATTCATACTATCACGAATTGTATTTTCTTATGTAAATGAGTGGCTGTATTAAAAAGCCTTACTTTAAAAAGCTTATTAAAAAGCTATATTAAAAAGCTGTATTAAAAAGCCTTACTTACGTGTTAAAAAACTTTTTATGTCATTGATATCTTTTTATTGTGGACGTTTCGCCCAGACAACGTGGGCTTCTTCAGCATGTATTTTCTTATATTAGTTTGATATTCCTCGGATTCATTAGAATCGTCGTCTACATCATCGAGTTTATCTTTTACTGCATGCTGAAGGCTTTGTATATAGGTACTATTGGTTGGGTGTGTTCTGCTATGTGATGTCTGCCTTGAAAGTCAATTTTGAAAAAAGAAATCAGTGGGTGGTGAGCAATGTTTATTTTGGTGGTGCTCACCACCCATTGATTTCTTTTTTCAAAATTGACTTTCAAGGCAGACATCACATAGCAGAACACACCCAACCAATAGTACCTATATACAAAGCCTTCAGCATGCAGTAAAAGATAAACTCGATGATGTAGACGACGATTCTAATGAATCCGAGGAATATCAAACTAATATAAGAAAATACATGCTGAAGAAGCCCACGTTGTCTGGGCGAAACGTCCACAATAAAAAGATATCAATGACATAAAAAGTTTTTGAAGAGCTCCAACAACCCGTTCGATAGAAAAATGGTCAATCCATGCTTCACCAACTCAATCCGGGTTCAGGTGTTTGTGGAGGCGATGTTCATGCTTCCTTGCGTATTTTGCAATAATTTCATAGACTGTCTCCATCCTCAAATCTCGATGAATATCATCGTTTCGCATGTACCAAGGGGCTCCAACTATACTTCTCAGTATTTTATTCTGAAAGGTTTGGATTTTCTTAATATTTGATTTCTTGGCACAGCCCCAGATCTGTATCCCATAGGTCCAAATAGGGCGAAGGATCTGCTTATATATAAGCAGTTTGTTGTGAAGAGAGAGATGGGAATTCCTTCCCATTAGCCAATACATCCTTCTGTACATGATTTTAAGTTCTTCTTTCTTCTTTTCTATGTGTTTATTCCAGTTTAATTTGGAGTCAAGTGTCAAACCCAAGTATTTAACTGCTTCAGTATGCAGTATTTTATTCGAATTGATCTCAACATCCAAGATTGGGACTTTTCGGTTAGTGAAGTTGATGTGGGCTGATTTTGATTCGTTAAGCTTCATTCTCCACATCTTGGTCCATTTACAAACCTCAGTAGTAGACGTCTGTAGTTTGCGTGTTGCAGCTTCTATATCATCTCCAACAGAGAGGATAGCCGTATCATCTGCAAAGGTGGCTACAGTTGTGCCTTCTTGTTGGGGTAAGTCCCGTGTGTACAGGAGGTAGAGTACTAAATAACACAATGAGGGAGTATAATAACAATATTAAAAGTCAAAAAATCGTATATCCCAAATCCCCGAGGAGAGGACCACGTCGCTTGCCCTGGGAGACGCTTCCCCCCGCTGGGGCCCTCCTTCCTTCACTGGCGGGGTCGGGGGGAGGGGGGAGCGGGTCGGTTGCCCTGGGAGACGGGGGCGAGAATTCCACCCGCCCAGCGTTACCACCCCCTGAATCGTCGATATACTCAGATAAGCCG
>JAVIWC010003280.1:0-10822 GCA_031894815.1 Creontiades dilutus | reverse complement strand
TCGATTTCATGGAGAAATTCCTGATTGAAGGAGAAAATGCCATCGAAGAATCTCAGGGATTAAAGGAGCAAAAGTTAGAACGGGATAAATTGGAAAAAAATATTAAATCCGGAAAATGTTTTCTGGAGTATCAAATGGTTTACTAACTGTACGAAAGTAATAAGTCAATAGTCTTAATTCGCCTGTAGCTAGCACACGGTTGCCAAGTTGGGGTTTTCCTACCTAAATTTAGGGTTTTTTTCTTGAAAGGGTTTTTTTTTCGGGAGGAGAAATGTTTAGGGTCTTTTTTTGCTAGTCAGGGGGAATTAAGGGATTTTATCTGACCAATGTTTTCGTCTCAGTTGGCCATCAGCCGATGATAAAAAGACAATGGTCGCTGAAAGTGCATCCCAACAACTCCAGCATCGAGAGTTGATAGCGCCAACAACCCCCAATTCAGACATACATCGTCAGACAGACATTTGCACATTCTCTCATGTCCTTACCAATTTCCAATGCGTTCGTTGAGAGCTGTTTTTAAAGTTATAACAATATCAAAAACAAGTTAAGGAACAGGCTCTCTGTTGATGTTATACAGAGCATTCTGATGGTGAGATATTTTCTCCGAGGGCATCTCTTGCGTTAATTTTGTACCCACGGAGGAGATGATCTCGTTGTTCAATGAACAGTTGTACGATCACATCAATAGCGAAATGGACAGCGCGATAGCGGACGCATTGGACCTGGACTGTGATTTAGATTTCTGTATTTGTTTTATTTTTTGGACTGTTAATTTAAAATATATATTTCACTTTTTAGTAGAAGGTAGGTGTAGGTAATAGTATTTTAGATTTGAAGTAGGTAGGTTGTAGTATGGAGTTGACACCTAGTTATATCTGTAGTTTTTGCTCTTGAAACAATATACCTTCGCATGATCTCATTCTTCAAATAATGATCTCGTTGTACTACTATTTTAGATTAGGCACTAGTATTTTAGAGCAGAAGTAGGTTGAAGTATGGAGTGGGTACCTGGTTTTATCTGTAGTTTTTGCTCATTAACACAATATACGTTCAGCATGATGTAATGTAGTGCATTAATTCTCCTGTTCTGATATTCAGCCAAATTCGCACTGCTCCTCAATCCAGGCTATGATGATACAAAGAGGTACGTGTGCCTTCGGGGTTTTTCTAGGGGTTTTCAAAATGGGTTTAGGGTTTTTTTTTAGGGATTTTTATTTCCTGCTCAGGGGGTTATCTGAGAAAAAGTTGGCAACCGTGAGCTAGCAATACAAACTCGCTTATCTATACAATCCCTTCCTGTCCCCGGCTTCTCTTTGCGACTAGAACATGCAATTTCATAGGAGATATGGAAATTATGAACGACTCGCGAAACGGTTTTCATCAGGAAATGAAAGTGCCCGCTCTCCTGAAGTGCATGTGAATGAGTAAACTTGAACAATGCGTCGGCGGCGCGGGGTTTCGGCGTCAAGGAAAATCGCTGTCGATTGTGCTATCAGATGAAAAGTAGGAAGATGTGTCACATGAACGCGAGTCGGTAGCCCCAGTCCCGCCGGTCCAGCGACCACAACGCTTGTTAAACCTAAACAATAGCGAACCCAATGTTATATATACAACCCTGTTGACGAACTTATGTCAGTGTCCCTATGGAAACGGATAGAGCAAGATGTGGCAACCCAATATGAACGCAAAGGTAGGAAAAAACGTATTTCAAGTTCTTCGTTATCACATTGTAAGAGCTAGTTTTGCTTCCGAGCCTTGTGTTCACTTTCGGGAGCCAAACAAATTTTTGTTGTCCGAATTCAAAATTTCCACTCGCATTTTGCGTTTCATAGCCTACTGAACAAATTTGGCTCCGTGCCTGTCGGTATGTCGGTCTGGCTGTCCGCATTTCCTTGATACAGCCGTAACTTCCACAATTTTGAATGAATTTAGCTCATATTTTGAGAGACTATGCGGATAAGGCCTCTTGAGGTCCCAAATGAATTTCATCACAACATAATCAGCGGTACGCCATGATGATGTGAATCGCAAGCACGGCCTATTCAAACACTGATCTTGACGTCATTGTCATTTTCTCAAATTATAGCGTACACAGGGTTTCATATTCAGCATACTGAAAAACCTCAACACCAAAACTTATCTCGTCGACATCAAACAACTCCGTTGGCTTTGCAAAAACAAAAACAAGCAGAAACAAAAGCTTTTTTTTCACTTTTGGGAGATGAAAAATTTGAATCTCGAAAACTAAGATTTCAACTTGCATTTGGCGTTGCAGACCATTCCGAACAACTATCTATCTATCTATCTGTCCGTGTGTGCACAGATCCTTGTAGCAACCCTAAGCCCTAGTCTGCGAAGTGTGCCCTAGTGTGTTCACTTTCGGGAGCCAAAAGATTTTTGTTGTCCGAATTCTAAATTTCCACTCGCATTTTGCGTTTCATAGCCTACTGAACTAATTCGGTTCTGTGTCTGTCGGTCTGTCTGTCTGTCCGCATTTCCTTGTTACAGCCATAACTTCCACAATTTTGAATGAATTTAGCTCATATTTCGGGGGACTATGCGGATAAGGCCTCTTGAGGTCCCATAGAAATTTCATCTCAACATAATCAGCGGAACGCTCTGCGCATGAGCTAATGTTAAATTCTTGAAACAGGTATAACTTTCACAATCTTGATTCAATTTAGCTCATATGATAAAGGATGTAACGAGGAAGCTGGTGGGCCATCGCCTTGGCAGTTTCATTTATTATTTCAAATTATAAACCACGCTAATCGACCAAGAAACATTGTAACCGCCTTCCAGACATGTTGGTTAAGTTTTCAAGAAACGTAAATGTCAAAAATCAATGTCACAAGAAATTTGTATCCCTGAATCGATTGAGACCACCCCGGTCATTGTATGATCATCCGTTTCCTCACCAATCGCAGGGTTGTCTTCAACGCTAGGAATGAGAGTGGATTCTAAAAGAAAGGACCAAGTCGAATGAGTTACTCTACAACAAATGAAGAAGATGTGAACTTTTTTTGATTTATTATCTGTTTTATTACAAACTTCAAGGATCGAAATGTGTAGAACTTGTTGAATACTTGTACGCCTGCAGCTTGGCAGAAGACAGGCTCCATCCAGTTCCATCTATTGCTGTAAAATTGTACCGAAAGTTCTAACCATGCAGCATACCATGCCATCCGAACAATCCCTGGCCAAAGCAGTTCCTATTTTCCTGGATTGTATTCACCTTTTACTTACTTTTTGTTATTGCATAGTTTTCTAAAAAGTTACTGAAGTTATAGTTTTATGAGTTATATAGTTATATATTTAATATATAACTAAAGCATCATTGAAGCCCATAAACACTAGATGTACTCCATTCCTCAATCACAGTAAATACAATCATTTCCTACGATACATTAATAATTCATTGGAAGAGAGGGGGGGGGGGGGGAGAAGTTCACAATTTAAAAAATCAATTTGTAGTTCTCAACACAGAAGTTGATTAACACATGTTATACATCCATGAATGATTACAGTAGTTAATTAATGTCTAAATATATACATTGCATGATTCTACGTAATCTTTGATTATTTCATACACTTGTATATTTTTTGTGGATAACAAATATGTATAACACACGGGTAGTTCTACTAGGTCAGATAATTTCGTAAGCATGACATCTCTTTCTAAATAAAATGAAGGACACATAATTATGAAATGTTCTAAATCTCCTAATGGATCTCCGTATCTTGTGCATTCTGGTTCTGCTTGGAGTCCAAATCTATAGAGATAAGAGTCGCACATTCCGTGGTTAGTTCTCATCCTTGTTATGATTCTGCAGAATGATTTTGTGACGTCGAAGCCTTAGAACCAAGGTCTGAGGGGTGCGTCCACCTAGATCTGTTTATACAACATACCAATGTCACTAGGTTTTGTGTATACAATGTACTGCCACTCTCTGTGGGCAAGTTCTTTAATGCCTTTGTGAATATCGCTTGCTGGAATAATCTGGCTTGACACTGGTTAACCCCCTCGCCCTTGGGTAATAAGACGACGTGGGTGTCCTTACCATCCTGGATCCCTTCTGTTAGTGGCAATGATAGTTTTTGCAGTTTGGTCAGAGAACTCCTTGGTATTTTTTCCAAATTTCCACTTAAGTCTGTCAAGTAAACTGTGGAGAATATCCCAGAGTCGAAGACATCCTCCTCTTCTTTCTACGTCTTCGTATGCGGTTCCCTATATACTTAGCTCTGTTTCGAATTGCTATTATTCATCGTATGATTGGCAAGGGAAAGTGGGCTCAAGTACCAACTAAACGAATCGCTCTGCATCATTCATGTGATTTTTAAAAGGGTGATTACCGTTTTGATTCGTCCGCAGTTGACAGTCCGCCAAACTTAATGCGGACGACCTAGAAATCGGCTATTTTACATAATGACGGTCTTTCCAAACGAATGCCGGAGAAAAGTCGAACCACTTGAAACAATGATTCGATCGAGTTGAAATTGGTTGTATAATGGAGAGAGAAAAGGGACGATTCGAATTAAATCAGTTTCATTCGTTTGCCGAATACAAAATGCGTCCAGGATTGTAGAGTAGAGACTTCAATTATACAGCTAGGTTCGATGAGTCCTAAAAAAAATATGGAGTGAAACTTTACTTCCGTTGTTTTGAGTTTCAATAATGATGACATTTCGGAAATCGAATAAAAAACTCAGTCCGTTGACCGTTTGTCATCCTGAGCCTTACTTAGAAACTACTCCAAGAGTCCACTTGTAAGAAATAAATAGCATAAATAGAAATCAAGAAATAAATAATACAAATTAACCTTTTTGCTTCCGAGTTTGCGAAGCAGCCTTGTTCACTTTCGGGAGCCAAAAAAATTTTTGTTGTCCGAATTCAAAATTTCCACTCCCATTTTGCGTTTCATAGCCTATTGAACAAATTTGGTTCCGTGTCTGTCGGTCTGACTGTCAGTCAGCCTGTCCGCATTTCCTTGTTACACCCATAACTTCCACAATTTTGAATGAATTTAGCTCATATTTTGAGGGACTATGCGGATAAAGCCTATTGTGATCCCATAGGAATTTCATCTCAATATGATCCGCGCATGCGCTAACGTGGAATTAATTAATTTTTGTTATTACTGCCCGCCTCTGACGATTAACCGCAAAAGCAACTTGTATTTGAAATGTAACCAACAATATCGATAAGTAAGTATAAGCAGAGATGGGCATCCCTGATTAACGAATACTTTTACAATTACATTCGCGATGACAAAAGTATTCGTGAAAGTAATCAAATAACGAGAGTAATCAATCACTTTTGTATTCGCGCGACGCGATTACAATTGTATTTGATTACTTTGTATTCGAATACTTTTGCCGATTACAGTGGTCCATGACGTTGATATTTATTTTTGATGTTCATCGCACACGGTCTTCTACCTGAATATAATTAATAAAAATTGACTTTTATAATAAACCCTGAAAAAAATCTGCATATTTCACAAAGTCAGAAGCAGCCATAGCTCATAAATGAAAAATAAAATAGACAATAATTTTATGAAAAATTACATTTTTAGATTAGTACAAATTGAAATTCGAATTCTAACGATGTTTACATATTTTAACTTCTTGGTTTTAAATTAGTAGGTACTTGTGGTCAATTTTATGTGATCACAAGTAGGTACTCATTATCATTGAATGTTCAATTTGCTATGTTATATCAACCAAGAAGAAGATACTCTAAGGATACGGATATGAGTAGCAGTCGTACCTCCTCTACCGTTGATGGTATTTAATTTGCCGAAATGAGCCCAGATAGTGCTGATGAGATGTCTATCAACTCAAATGATCAACTGTTGAGTAATAATCCGCAGGGCTCGAATCCATTGGATCAAGATCAGAAAAACGTTCGGCCTTTTTCACTTTCTCCCTCGAAATTTCTGTTGAGTGCCGACGAAATTCATCATTAGCGGCGCCTTTTATGGGGTTAACGCGGGTCACCGAAGATCCCGCCGGTAATATTGTTCTTGAGATTTTATCGGCGGGAAAACACACGGCGTCGGCTTTCTTTTCTTGTAGGGAAGGTGATCACTGAACGGGGAGGAACCGCAATTCCGGCGTCGTAAAATTGGGAGCTCGAGCCTCAAACGAAGTCGTAAACGAATGCGAACGGCGTGAGAAACCCGGAACGCGTAAGCTACTGAAAATAAAGGCGATAATTAGGGGAGGCAAGAGGCGCTGATGTCAGCACAAAATTTGTTCCGTAGCTCTGCTTATCGTGCCGATTTCACGAATTTTCCAATAAATTAAGGTAAGGTGGTGTGAGGTTCTCAATTGAAAAACTAGTTAAGTCAATTTGTTTTAATCCGTCCCTCTAGTGCATTGGTCTCCAAATTTTTGAGTCTGTGATCTATCCTAGCATTTATAAGCCTGATAGTGAGCTACCAAGGAATCGACACAAGCCAACAAATCCTTCCTCCGCTCCTACCATTGCAGGAGCTCCATCCTTAGCTGTGGCCACCACCTTCTTCACAGTAATATTTTCAGATTCAATAACTTTTGGTTTATTATTCAATAATAAACCATTGTAATCGCTCTTGAAAAAAAAATGTCTAACCCCCCTTGAAAATTTTATGGTTTATGTTTCAATGTTGAATCCAAATCTGCGGCAAAAAATGTTTCCGTCCGTCCGCCGTACGCACGTTTTTTCCCAAACGGCTGGAGCAAAAAATCTGAAATTTTCAGGAAAAATCCATGTTGGTCCGACAACGCCCCAATTCATTAGCCAGCTCTCTCACTTAATTTAAAGTGCCACTTAACGGTTCTCAAAGTTTTGTAAAATCCCTAAAAAACTCAAAAAAAGTCAAGGCGTCCTAAATTTGGTCTGAAACTCAAACCATTCCCGATCTAGGGCATGATCTTATGCTGTCAACATCCGTCCTTCGCATTGCTAAGTAAACAAATTAGAAGGTCATTCGGTGTGGGACCCGTAGCGCTACTACCCCAGGTCCTCGGTTTTGTTCTCCGCGTTCGGCAGGAAAATTTTTGCCCCTTATGAATATGGTATACACACTTGGACACAAGAGAAACGTTTTGCCCCGCAGACACACCTAGGCCCAAGACAAAACAAAACGCTGTATGTACGTGTCACAAGTGCCATAAAATCACAGAACCATAAAAAACGCTGCAAATTCTTTCACTGGGGTTTATTATTCAATTTTATTCATTTGGCTTGCGTTCATGATACGAATTTCTACTAGGCTTTGGAGTGTAGAGCGATTATTGAATTTCAGGAGGCACACGAATATGATCAACTGATCAATCCAAATAATAATATTTTGGTTGAGAACAGATTTACGTGCTCTATGCATATCTCCTGAAATTCAATAATCGCTCTATCACCTGTGAAACACGCACACTCCAAAGCTTAATAGACCTACTGTATGATCAGTTGTATGTATATTTTCGGGAAAATTGATTTTTAACCGCCTTTGCCCAAACTGTCAGTGCAGAGTGAGATTTGCCGGTCATGGGGCAGCGCATTACCCGGTCAAGCTGATCTGCGGATCGGCTGTAAACTTTCGTTGGCACACATCTGCAGCCTCGTATATCCGACCGTCAGACTCGGCTAACTTCCCTAGAAATCCCGTCACGAGATCCTCGCGGCCTCCGGATCAGAGAACCTTTTTTTCTTTTTTTGTTTTAGGTTTATTTTCCGCTTCGAGCGGCGCGATACTCCGGAAAAGAGCGATACGAACGAATGTGATAAGCAACGAAATTACCGCCGTTGAATAATAATAAATAACAACGGCAGGCGCCTCCAAATGCTGCAATTTGCTCGGGAATTACGATGATTTATTTGAGGAGTAATCGCCATCTTAATGAATGGGTTTCAACGTCTAGTCGAGTAAAGCGATGCAATTACGACGTTTGAGATACTTTCACAATGGAAAATAAACAAGGATTAGCATCGCCTTTTTATCAAACTTTCAGATGAAATCGAATTAATAGAGGGTGTCGATCGTTGGGATGGACAAAACTACAATGTTCGATTCTACATCTCATCTGTAACAAAAAGTGGCAGTTCGAGTTTTCTTTTACTAAACTAAAAATCAGACTTCTTTCATTTTTTCGCCTCAAGACCTTATTTAACAAAACGCTTCACTGGGGTTTATTATTCAATTTCATTCATTTGGCTTGCGTTCATAATTTGAATTTCTACTAAGCTTTGGAGTGTGCGTGTTTCACAGGTGACAAAGCGATTATTGAGTTTCAGGAGATATGCATAGAACACGTAAATCGATTCTCAACCAAAATACCTATTTCGATTGATCAGTTGATCATATTTGCGTGCCTCCTGAAATTCAATAATCGCTCTATCACCTTTGAAACACCCACACTCCTAAGCTTAGTAGAATTCAAATCATGAATGCAAGCCAAATGAATGAAATTGAATAATAAACCCCAGTGAAAGAATTTGCAGCGCTTCATGCGTATCAGAATGCTTGAACCCGATTATCGGATATAAACCCTTTTGGGAGTACACTCCAGTATCCACATTCACTACATCACTAGGTTACTGCGATAAAAAAAAAAAAAAACGATGTTGTTGATGTTGTTTTTTATTATTAGTCAATAATAAACCATTGTAATCGCACTTGAAAAAAAAAAAAAAAACCCCCCCCCCCCCCCGAAAATTTCATGGTTTACGTTTCAAAGGGTGTAGAATCCAAATCTGCATTAAAAATTTGTCCGTTCATTCGCCGTACGCACGTTTTCTCCCAAACGGCTGGAGCAAAAAATCTGAAATTTTCAGGAAAAATAGTATTGGTCCGACAACGCCCCAATTCTTTAGCCAGCACTCTCACTAAATTTAAGGTGTCAAAGTTTTGTAAAATCCCTAAAAACGTCAAGAAAAGTCAAGGCGGCCTAAATTTGGACTTTTTTAAAAGGAAATTTCCATGAGGAACCGTATGAGCCCCTCCCCGGGTCCGTAGCTCAAACCATTCCCGATGTATGGCCCGATTTATGGTGCCAACATTTGCATCCACATTCACTACATCACTAGGTTACTGCGGGGAGGAAGGGTGAGTGATTGGGATTCCAGGTTTAAACTGTTTGATGCGCTGGTTGGCTCTGTGCTCCTGTACGCTGCCGAGGTATGGGGTATCTGGCATCTGGATGACATTGAGGTTGTCCAGCAGTCTTTCCTGAAGAGTCTTCTTTGCCTCCAGAGCAGGACCCCGGGGCACTTTCTCAGGCTGGAGACAGGACGGCTTCCATTGAAGGTGCAGGTCCTCAAACGCGCCATTGGCTTCCTGATGAGAGTTCTACAAATGAGCAATGAAAGCTGGCCAAAATATTGCCTACAAGAGCTCTCTAATCTCCATGCATCGGACTGCAGACATGGTCACTTGAATTGGGTCTCAAGAATGGATGCCATCCTTGTGCCGCTTGGTGTTTCCCTAGACTGGAAAAATTTGAGCTTCACTCAAATAAAGGCAATGCGTGGGGACATCTTAACCAAGTACAGCAATCACTGCAACAGTCTTGACATGGAGAGGGCCACCTGCTCAAGCTACAGTGACCTCTACCGTTGTATTGTGGACTTTTCTGGTCGCCAGGCTTACCTGGGAACTACTGCCAATATCCACAGGGAGCGCGTCCTGGCTCAACTGCGAATGGCCCCCACCAACTGCCAGTACAACCAAACATTGCGGTTCTACCACAAAAGCAATAAATATTCCTGGGTCAGCACTGAGCTGTGCTTGGCATGCAACCTGAAGGTCCCAGAAACGCTGGATCACTTCTTACTATGCTGCCCCCTCTACAAACCTTACAGGAGATACTACTTGGAGCCATACATCCACCATCAGCTATCTCCCGGTGCCCCCAGTAATGGAACTTTGGTGGAGGGACTCCTTGACTTTGGGGCCGACCTCAGCAAGATGCAGGCCATGTACCAATACACATGGCGCTCGCTCTTGTTGAGATCTTTTGCCAGAAATGAATGGTAACAGTTGATTGACAGAGAAGTATACGCAGCCCGAAATGTACCTACTCCGCCTCCACACTGAACACGACCTTCAAACCATACCAAATTTACGCCACAGTCTCATATTCATCAGGACTCCTGTTTCTCAAGATTGCAAGCCAGTGATTATTTATTTTCTATTTTGTAGATCTAGCTAGAAGAACTTCATCTATGTTTCTTTTTTTTGTTTTTTCTTTATGTGCACCACCTGAACTTTTTACTGCTTATTACCACTGCCAAAAGAACGATTTATTTTAACACTTATTATCTGTATACCACGCAAGTTATCGATGTAAAGCTGAATTATCCCGAAAACCGTTCGAGATATCGAAAATTGTCATAGAAGAAAAGTTGTAGCTCTTGAAATTTCCATTCGGATGGACTCCTTCCACTTTTCCATAGCTCCAACCGTTTACGCGCTATGAGCAAAACAAGGTCTGCCCATTTACGGGTATGGGTAAGAAGGTAGCAGTGGCACAGGGAGTTTCATAGTCGGTATCTAATTCTACCCATGTGGTACAGCGCTAGTTTGACCCGTAAAACTTGTACTTTTCATCTTTAAAACGAACAATAGTTCTCGGGTCCCCCTGCCCCTCTCCCGGAGCGGCATGACCGGCCTCTTTCTTAAGATGCTAATTTTTTTTTGCCCCTTGCTGTTCCAATAAACCTTTGCGATTATCAAAGTTCAAGTTTTACGGGTCAAACTGCTATTGCACCTTATGGGTGAAATTGGAGCTCAACTGACTATGAAGCTCCTAACTATGATTTTTTCGTGTTTTTTATGCTAAT
>JAVIWC010003279.1:0-10489 GCA_031894815.1 Creontiades dilutus | reverse complement strand
CCTTAGAGAGTAGGCTTGAAAGCGATTAAACAGAGTTAATTTTTGAGCAATTTTGATGAAAAAACGCGAAAATAACCATGAAGGAAGCGTTTTATCGAAAAAAGGACTTCAGATTCGTGTTCAGCACCCCGAAAACCCCTTAGAGAGTAGGTTTGAAAGCGATTAAACAGAGTTTATTTTTGAGCAATTTTGATGAAAAAACGCGAAAATAACCATGAAGGAAGCGTTTTATCGAAAAAAGGACTTCAGATTCGTGTTCAGCACCCCGAAAAACCCCTTAGAGAGTAGGTTTGAAAGCGATTAAACAGAGTTAATTTTTGAGCAATTTTGATGAAAAAACGCGAAAATAACCATGAAGGAAGCGTTTTATCGAAAAAAGGACTTCAGATTCGTGTTCAGCACCCCGAAAAACCCCTTAGAGAGTAGGTTTGAAAGCGATTAAACAGAGTTTAATTTTTGAGCAATTTTGATGAAAAAACGCGAAAATAACCATGAAGGAAGCGTTTTATCGAAAAACGGACTTCAGATTCGTGTTCAGCACCCCGAAAACCCCTTAGAGAGTAGGTTTGAAAGCGATTAAACAGAGTTAATTTTTGAGCAATTTTGATGAAAAAACGCGAAAATAACCATGAAGGAAGCGTTTTATCGAAAAAAGGACTTCAGATTCGTGTTCAGCACCCCGAAAACCCCTTAGAGAGTAGGTTTGAAAGCGATTAAACAGAGTTTATTTTTGAGCAATTTTGATGAAAAAACGCGAAAATAACCATGAAGGAAGCGTTTTATCGAAAAAAGGACTTCAGATTCGTGTTCAGCACCCCGAAAACCCCTTAGAGAGTAGGTTTGAAAGCGATTAAACAGAGTTAATTTTTGAGCAATTTTGATGAAAAAACGCGAAAATAACCATGAAGGAAGCGTTTTATCGAAAAACGGACTTCAGATTCGTGTTCAGCACCCCGAAAAACCCCTTAGAGAGTAGGTTTGAAAGCGATTAAACAGAGTTAATTTTTGAGCAATTTTGATGAAAAAACGCGAAAATAACCATGAAGGAAGCGTTTTATCGAAAAACGGACTTCAGATTCGTGTTCAGCACCCCGAAAACCCCTTAGAGAGTAGGTTTGAAAGCGATTAAACAGAGTTTATTTTTGAGCAATTTTGATGAAAAAACGCGAAAATAACCATGAAGGAAGCGTTTTATCGAAAAAGGACTTCAGATTCGTGTTCAGCACCCCGAAAAACCCCTTAGAGAGTAGGTTTGAAAGCGATTAAACAGAGTTTATTTTTGAGCAATTCAGAGTTAATTTTTTGAGCAATTTTGATGAAAAAACGCGAAAATAACCATGAAGGAAGCGTTTTATCGAAAAAAGGACTTCAGATTCGTGTTCAGCACCCCGAAAAACCCCTTAGAGAGTAGGTTTGAAAGCGATTAAACAGAGTTAATTTTTGAGCAATTTTGATGAAAAAACGCGAAAATAACCATGAAGGAAGCGTTTTATCGAAAAACGGACTTCAGATTCGTGTTCAGCACCCCGAAAACCCCTTAGAGAGTAGGTTTGAAAGCGATTAAACAGAGTTAATTTTTGAGCAATTTTGATGAAAAAACGCGAAAATAACCATGAAGGAAGCGTTTTATCGAAAAACGGACTTCAGATTCGTGTTCAGCACCCCGAAAAACCCCTTAGAGAGTAGGTTTGAAAGCGATTAAACAGAGTTAATTTTTGAGCAATTTTGATGAAAAAACGCGAAAATAACCATGAAGGAAGCGTTTTATCGAAAAATGGACTTCAGATTCGTGTTCAGCACCCCGAAAAAACCCCTTAGAGAGTAGGTTTGAAAGCGATTAAACAGAGTTAATTTTTGAGCAATTTTGATGAAAAAACGCGAAAATAACCATGAAGGAAGCGTTTTATCGAAAAAAGGACTTCAGATTCGTGTTCAGCACCCCGAAAAACCCCTTAGAGAGTAGGTTTGAAAGCGATTAAACAGAGTTAATTTTTGAGCAATTTTGATGAAAAAACGCGAAAATAACCATGAAGGAAGCGTTTTATCGAAAAACGGACTTCAGATTCGTGTTCAGCACCCCGAAAAACCCCTTAGAGAGTAGGTTTGAAAGCGATTAAACAGAGTTAATTTTTGAGCAATTTTGATGAAAAAACGCGAAAATAACCATGAAGGAAGCGTTTTATCGAAAAACGGACTTCAGATTCGTGTTCAGCACCCCGAAAAACCCCTTAGAGAGTAGGTTTGAAAGCGATTAAACAGAGTTAATTTTTGAGCAATTTTGATGAAAAAACGCGAAAATAACCATGAAGGAAGCGTTTTATCGAAAAACGGACTTCAGATTCGTGTTCAGCACCCCGAAAAACCCCTTAGAGAGTAGGTTTGAAAGCGATTAAACAGAGTTAATTTTTGAGCAATTTTGATGAAAAAACGCGAAAATAACCATGAAGGAAGCGTTTTATCGAAAAACGGACTTCAGATTCGTGTTCAGCACCCCGAAAACCCCTTAGAGAGTAGGTTTGAAAGCGATTAAACAGAGTTAATTTTTGAGCAATTTTGATGAAAAAACGCGAAAATAACCATGAAGGAAGCGTTTTATCGAAAAACGGACTTCAGATTCGTGTTCAGCACCCCGAAAAACCCCTTAGAGAGTAGGTTTGAAAGCGATTAAACAGAGTTAATTTTTGAGCAATTTTGATGAAAAAACGCGAAAATAACCATGAAGGAAGCGTTTTATCGAAAAACGGACTTCAGATTCGTGTTCAGCACCCCGAAAAAACCCCTTAGAGAGTAGGTTTGAAAGCGATTAAACAGAGTTAATTTTTGAGCAATTTTGATGAAAAAACGCGAAAATAACCATGAAGGAAGCGTTTTATCGAAAAACGGACTTCAGATTCGTGTTCAGCACCCCGAAAACCCCTTAGAGAGTAGGTTTGAAAGCGATTAAACAGAGTTAATTTTTGAGCAATTTTGATGAAAAAACGCGAAAATAACCATGAAGGAAGCGTTTTATCGAAAAACGGACTTCAGATTCGTGTTCAGCACCCCGAAAAACCCCTTAGAGAGTAGGTTTGAAAGCGATTAAACAGAGTTAATTTTTGAGCAATTTTGATGAAAAAACGCGAAAATAACCATGAAGGAAGCGTTTTATCGAAAAACGGACTTCAGATTCGTGTTCAGCACCCCGAAAACCCCTTAGAGAGTAGGTTTGAAAGCGATTAAACAGAGTTAATTTTTGAGCAATTTTGATGAAAAAACGCGAAAATAACCATGAAGGAAGCGTTTTATCGAAAAACGGACTTCAGATTCGTGTTCAGCACCCCGAAAAACCCTTAGAGAGTAGGTTTGAAAGCGATTAAACAGAGTTAATTTTTGAGCAATTTTGATGAAAAAACGCGAAAATAACCATGAAGGAAGCGTTTTATCGAAAAACGGACTTCAGATTCGTGTTCAGCACCCCGAAAACCCCTTAGAGAGTAGGTTTGAAAGCGATTAAACAGAGTTAATTTTTGAGCAATTTTGATGAAAAAACGCGAAAATAACCATGAAGGAAGCGTTTTATCGAAAAACGGACTTCAGATTCGTGTTCAGCACCCCGAAAAACCCCTTAGAGAGTAGGTTTGAAAGCGATTAAACAGAGTTAATTTTTGAGCAATTTTGATGAAAAAACGCGAAAATAACCATGAAGGAAGCGTTTTATCGAAAAACGGACTTCAGATTCGTGTTCAGCACCCCGAAAAACCCCTTAGAGAGTAGGTTTGAAAGCGATTAAACAGAGTTAATTTTTGAGCAATTTTGATGAAAAAACGCGAAAATAACCATGAAGGAAGCGTTTTATCGAAAAACGGACTTCAGATTCGTGTTCAGCACCCCGAAAACCCCTTAGAGAGTAGGTTTGAAAGCGATTAAACAGAGTTAATTTTTGAGCAATTTTGATGAAAAAACGCGAAAATAACCATGAAGGAAGCGTTTTATCGAAAAACGGACTTCAGATTCGTGTTCAGCACCCCGAAAAACCCCTTAGAGAGTAGGTTTGAAAGCGATTAAACAGAGTTAATTTTTGAGCAATTTTGATGAAAAAACGCGAAAATAACCATGAAGGAAGCGTTTTATCGAAAAACGGACTTCAGATTCGTGTTCAGCACCCCGAAAACCCCTTAGAGAGTAGGTTTGAAAGCGATTAAACAGAGTTAATTTTTGAGCAATTTTGATGAAAAAACGCGAAAATAACCATGAAGGAAGCGTTTTATCGAAAAACGGACTTCAGATTCGTGTTCAGCACCCCGAAAAACCCCTTAGAGAGTAGGTTTGAAAGCGATTAAACAGAGTTAATTTTTGAGCAATTTTGATGAAAAAACGCGAAAATAACCATGAAGGAAGCGTTTTATCGAAAAAGGACTTCAGATTCGTGTTCAGCACCCCGAAAAACCCCTTAGAGAGTAGGTTTGAAAGCGATTAAACAGAGTTAATTTTTGAGCAATTTTGATGAAAAAACGCGAAAATAACCATGAAGGAAGCGTTTTATCGAAAAAAGGACTTCAGATTCGTGTTCAGCACCCCGAAAAACCCCTTAGAGAGTAGGTTTGAAAGCGATTAAACAGAGTTAATTTTTGAGCAATTTTGATGAAAAAACGCGAAAATAACCATGAAGGAAGCGTTTTATCGAAAAACGGACTTCAGATTCGTGTTCAGCACCCCGAAAAACCCCTTAGAGAGTAGGTTTGAAAGCGATTAAACAGAGTTAATTTTTGAGCAATTTTGATGAAAAAACGCGAAAATAACCATGAAGGAAGCGTTTTATCGAAAAAAGGACTTCAGATTCGTGTTCAGCACCCCGAAAACCCCCTTAGAGAGTAGGTTTGAAAGCGATTAAACAGAGTTAATTTTTGAGCAATTTTGATGAAAAAACGCGAAAATAACCATGAAGGAAGCGTTTTATCGAAAAACGGACTTCAGATTCGTGTTCAGCACCCCGAAAAACCCCTTAGAGAGTAGGTTTGAAAGCGATTAAACAGAGTTAATTTTTGAGCAATTTTGATGAAAAAACGCGAAAATAACCATGAAGGAAGCGTTTTATCGAAAAAAGAAAAAAACCCCTTAGAGAGTAGGTTTGAAAGCGATTAAACAGAGTTAATTTTTGAGCAATTTTGATGAAAAAACGCGAAAATAACCATGAAGGAAGCGTTTTATCGAAAAACGGACTTCAGATTCGTGTTCAGCACCCCGAAGAGTTAATTTTTGGAGCAATTTTGATGAAAAAACGCGAAAATAACCATGAAGGAAGCGTTTTATCGAAAAACGGACTTCAGATTCGTGTTCAGCACCCCGAAAACCCCTTAGAGAGTAGGTTTGAAAGCGATTAAACAGAGTTAATTTTTGAGCAATTTTGATGAAAAAACGCGAAAATAACCATGAAGGAAGCGTTTTATCGAAAAACGGACTTCAGATTCGTGTTCAGCACCCCGAAAAACCCCTTAGAGAGTAGGTTTGAAAGCGATTAAACAGAGTTAATTTTTGAGCAATTTTGATGAAAAAACGCGAAAATAACCATGAAGGAAGCGTTTTATCGAAAAACGGACTTCAGATTCGTGTTCAGCACCCCGAAAAACCCCTTAGAGAGTAGGTTTGAAAGCGATTAAACAGAGTTAATTTTTGAGCAATTTTGATGAAAAAACGCGAAAATAACCATGAAGGAAGCGTTTTATCGAAAAACGGACTTCAGATTCGTGTTCAGCACCCCGAAAAACCCCTTAGAGAGTAGGTTTGAAAGCGATTAAACAGAGTTAATTTTTGAGCAATTTTGATGAAAAAACGCGAAAATAACCATGAAGGAAGCGTTTTATCGAAAAACGGACTTCAGATTCGTGTTCAGCACCCCGAAAACCCCTTAGAGAGTAGGTTTGAAAGCGATTAAACAGAGTTAATTTTTGAGCAATTTTGATGAAAAAACGCGAAAATAACCATGAAGGAAGCGTTTTATCGAAAAACGGACTTCAGATTCGTGTTCAGCACCCCGAAAAACCCCTTAGAGAGTAGGTTTGAAAGCGATTAAACAGAGTTAATTTTTGAGCAATTTTGATGAAAAAACGCGAAAATAACCATGAAGGAAGCGTTTTATCGAAAAACGGACTTCAGATTCGTGTTCAGCACCCCGAAAACCCCTTAGAGAGTAGGTTTGAAAGCGATTAAACAGAGTTAATTTTTGAGCAATTTTGATGAAAAAACGCGAAAATAACCATGAAGGAAGCGTTTTATCGAAAAACGGACTTCAGATTCGTGTTCAGCACCCCGAAAACCCCTTAGAGAGTAGGTTTGAAAGATTAAACAGAGTTAATTTTTGAGCAATTTTGATGAAAAAACGCGAAAATAACCATGAAGGAAGCGTTTTATCGAAAAACGGACTTCAGATTCGTGTTCAGCACCCCGAAAAACCCCTTAGAGAGTAGGTTTGAAAGCGATTAAACAGAGTTAATTTTTGAGCAATTTTGATGAAAAAACGCGAAAATAACCATGAAGGAAGCGTTTTATCGAAAAACGGACTTCAGATTCGTGTTCAGCACCCCGAAAAACCCCTTAGAGAGTAGGTTTGAAAGCGATTAAACAGAGTTAATTTTTGAGCAATTTTGATGAAAAAACGCGAAAATAACCATGAAGGAAGCGTTTTATCGAAAAACGGACTTCAGATTCGTGTTCAGCACCCCGAAAAACCCCTTAGAGAGTAGGTTTGAAAGCGATTAAACAGAGTTAATTTTTGAGCAATTTTGATGAAAAAACGCGAAAATAACCATGAAGGAAGCGTTTTATCGAAAAACGGACTTCAGATTCGTGTTCAGCACCCCGAAAAACCCTTAGAGAGTAGGTTTGAAAGCGATTAAACAGAGTTAATTTTTGAGCAATTTTGATGAAAAAACGCGAAAATAACCATGAAGGAAGCGTTTTATCGAAAAACGGACTTCAGATTCGTGTTCAGCACCCCGAAAAACCCCTAGAGAGTAGGTTTGAAAGCGATTAAACAGAGTTAATTTTTGAGCAATTTTGATGAAAAAACGCGAAAATAACCATGAAGGAAGCGTTTTATCGAAAAACGGACTTCAGATTCGTGTTCAGCACCCCGAAAAACCCCTTAGAGAGTAGGTTTGAAAGCGATTAAACAGAGTTAATTTTTGAGCAATTTTGATGAAAAAACGCGAAAATAACCATGAAGGAAGCGTTTTATCGAAAAACGGACTTCAGATTCGTGTTCAGCACCCCGAAAAACCCCTTAGAGAGTAGGTTTGAAAGCGATTAAACAGAGTTAATTTTTGAGCAATTTTGATGAAAAAACGCGAAAATAACCATGAAGGAAGCGTTTTATCGAAAAACGGACTTCAGATTCGTGTTCAGCACCCCGAAAAACCCCTTAGAGAGTAGGTTTGAAAGCGATTAAACAGAGTTAATTTTTGAGCAATTTTGATGAAAAAACGCGAAAATAACCATGAAGGAAGCGTTTTATCGAAAAACGGACTTCAGATTCGTGTTCAGCACCCCGAAAAACCCCTTAGAGAGTAGGTTTGAAAGCGATTAAACAGAGTTAATTTTTGAGCAATTTTGATGAAAAAACGCGAAAATAACCATGAAGGAAGCGTTTTATCGAAAAACGGACTTCAGATTCGTGTTCAGCACCCCGAAAAACCCCTTAGAGAGTAGGTTTGAAAGCGATTAAACAGAGTTAATTTTTGAGCAATTTTGATGAAAAAACGCGAAAATAACCATGAAGGAAGCGTTTTATCGAAAAACGGACTTCAGATTCGTGTTCAGCACCCCGAAAAACCCCTTAGAGAGTAGGTTTGAAAGCGATTAAACAGAGTTAATTTTTGAGCAATTTTGATGAAAAAACGCGAAAATAACCATGAAGGAAGCGTTTTATCGAAAAACGGACTTCAGATTCGTGTTCAGCACCCCGAAAAACCCCTTAGAGAGTAGGTTTGAAAGCGATTAAACAGAGTTAATTTTTGAGCAATTTTGATGAAAAAACGCGAAAATAACCATGAAGGAAGCGTTTTATCGAAAAACGGACTTCAGATTCGTGTTCAGCACCCCGAAAACCCCTTAGAGAGTAGGTTTGAAAGCGATTAAACAGAGTTAATTTTTGAGCAATTTTGATGAAAAAACGCGAAAATAACCATGAAGGAAGCGTTTTATCGAAAAACGGACTTCAGATTCGTGTTCAGCACCCCGAAAAACCCCTTAGAGAGTAGGTTTGAAAGCGATTAAACAGAGTTAATTTTTGAGCAATTTTGATGAAAAAACGCGAAAATAACCATGAAGGAAGCGTTTTATCGAAAAACGGACTTCAGATTCGTGTTCAGCACCCCGAAAAACCCCTTAGAGAGTAGGTTTGAAAGCGATTAAACAGAGTTAATTTTTGAGCAATTTTGATGAAAAAGCGAAAATAACCATGAAGGAAGCGTTTTATCGAAAAACGGACTTCAGATTCGTGTTCAGCACCCCGAAAAACCCCTTAGAGAGTAGGTTTGAAAGCGATTAAACAGAGTTAATTTTTGAGCAATTTTGATGAAAAAACGCGAAAATAACCATGAAGGAAGCGTTTTATCGAAAAACGGACTTCAGATTCGTGTTCAGCACCCCGAAAAACCCTTAGAGAGTAGGTTTGAAAGCGATTAAACAGAGTTAATTTTTGAGCAATTTTGATGAAAAAACGCGAAAATAACCATGAAGGAAGCGTTTTATCGAAAAACGGACTTCAGATTCGTGTTCAGCACCCCGAAAAACCCCTTAGAGAGTAGGTTTGAAAGCGATTAAACAGAGTTAATTTTTGAGCAATTTTGATGAAAAAACGCGAAAATAACCATGAAGGAAGCGTTTTATCGAAAAACGGACTTCAGATTCGTGTTCAGCACCCCGAAAAACCCCTTAGAGAGTAGGTTTGAAAGCGATTAAACAGAGTTAATTTTTGAGCAATTTTGATGAAAAAACGCGAAAATAACCATGAAGGAAGCGTTTTATCGAAAAACGGACTTCAGATTCGTGTTCAGCACCCCGAAAAACCCCTTAGAGAGTAGGTTTGAAAGCGATTAAACAGAGTTAATTTTTGAGCAATTTTGATGAAAAAACGCGAAAATAACCATGAAGGAAGCGTTTTATCGAAAAACGGACTTCAGATTCGTGTTCAGCACCCCGAAAAACCCCTTAGAGAGTAGGTTTGAAAGCGATTAAACAGAGTTAATTTTTGAGCAATTTTGATGAAAAATCGCGAAAATAACCATGAAGGAAGCGTTTTATCGAAAAACGGACTTCAGATTCGTGTTCAGCACCCCGAAAAACCCCTTAGAGAGTAGGTTTGAAAGCGATTAAACAGAGTTAATTTTTGAGCAATTTTGATGAAAAAACGCGAAAATAACCATGAAGGAAGCGTTTTATCGAAAAACGGACTTCAGATTCGTGTTCAGCACCCCGAAAAACCCCTAGAGAGTAGGTTTGAAAGCGATTAAACAGAGTTAATTTTTGAGCAATTTTGATGAAAAAACGCGAAAATAACCATGAAGGAAGCGTTTTATCGAAAAACGGACTTCAGATTCGTGTTCAGCACCCCGAAAAACCCCTTAGAGAGTAGGTTTGAAAGCGATTAAACAGAGTTAATTTTTGAGCAATTTTGATGAAAAAACGCGAAAATAACCATGAAGGAAGCGTTTTATCGAAAAACGGACTTCAGATTCGTGTTCAGCACCCCGAAAAACCCCTTAGAGAGTAGGTTTGAAAGCGATTAAACAGAGTTAATTTTTGAGCAATTTTGATGAAAAATCGCGAAAATAACCATGAAGGAAGCGTTTTATCGAAAAACGGACTTCAGATTCGTGTTCAGCACCCCGAAAAACCCTTAGAGAGTAGGTTTGAAAGCGATTAAACAGAGTTAATTTTTGAGCAATTTGATGAAAAAACGCGAAAATAACCATGAAGGAAGCGTTTTATCGAAAAACGGACTTCAGATTCGTGTTCAGCACCCCGAAAAACCCCTTAGAGAGTAGGTTTGAAAGGGATTAAACAGAGTTAATTTTTGAGCAATTTTGATGAAAAATCGCGAAAATAACCATGAAGGAAGCGTTTTATCGAAAAACGGACTTCAGATTCGTGTTCAGCACCCCGAAAAACCCCTTAGAGAGTAGGTTTGAAAGGGATTAAACAGAGTTAATTTTTGAGCAATTTTGATGAAAAAACGCGAAAATAACCATGAAGGAAGCGTTTTATCGAAAAACGGACTTCAGATTCGTAGGTTTGAAAGCGATTAAACAGAGTTAATTTTTGAGCAATTTTGATGAAAAATCGCGAAAATAACCATGAAGGAAGCGTTTTATCGAAAAACGGACTTCAGATTCGTGTTCAGCACCCCGAAAAACCCCCCTTAGAGAGTAGGTTTGAAAGGATTAAACAGAGTTTATTTTTGAGCAATTTTGATGAAAAATCGCGAAAATAACCATGAAGGAAGCGTTTTATC
>JAVIWC010003278.1:0-10643 GCA_031894815.1 Creontiades dilutus | reverse complement strand
CACAAATATGATCAACTGATCAATCCAAGTAGGGATTTTGGTTGAGAACAGATTTACGTGCTCTCCTGAAATTCAATAATCGCTCTATCACCTGTAAAATCACCCCCCAAGTTTGTTAAATTCAAATCATGAAGGCAAGCCAATTGAATGAAATTGAAAAAAAAAGTGAAAAAATTCGCAGCTTTTTTTATTATTATTCGTACTTATATTAAGATATGTCACCCATCCGATACCTTATTAAGTTCTAAATGGAACACCGTCTGTGTTGGCACTTAGTTGAATGTGACTTATTTCATTATCAAATTTACAGTTTTAATAAGTAAGCAGAAATAAGGAGCAGAAGAGGTAAAAATGCATTACCCTTTCTCCTCTCTTCCAACGCAACATATACAAAATAAAGGAAGAAACCGATTCATTTCCGCCCCCGTATCAAAGTGTCAAATACCTTTAGGTAGTTCAAAAAAACAAAAAACGCATGACCTTATCAGTCAATTGCTTTGCTCCTTCTCTTGTTTGCGGAGACCGAGAGAGACTTAATATATATTTGACGAATGACGTCACGCGTATCCTATTTAGCTCATTCCCGAAGTTACTCGAGAGTATTTCGAGCGTGCACAATCCGATTCGGCGGACGAAAATAGCAAATTACGTGCTACGCCAGATCCTTAATTGCCTGTAGAAAGCATTTCTCTCTCGATAAAAAAGTAATTCTATTTCAAAAATACTGCCGCTGGTGAAGTGTTCTTTGAAATATGGATGAAACTTGGATATTGTATGCAGACATTTCACTGACAACAGAAAGTTGAACGGGCGTTAAACAGTATATAATTTTGTTGTAAATTTAAGAGGATAGGAAATTTGAACGGATGACATTTTTATGTCGAGTTGTGAAATTTTGAACATGTGAATTTTGAAAGGGTGGACTGCGAGTAATTTGGAAGAGTCACATTTGGATAATAAGTAGGTGTTTGAAAATGATGGAGCTTTACGTGTTTGTCTGAAGGGGTGACGAAGGGACAGTGGGGCAAGATCACCTGCATTAAAATTAGGCGTCAGCTACGACACGTGAGGGATAATTCCTTGAGTAAATATAAGGGAGTAAATATAACAGCTACGACCTCAAGAGATTGGGAGAACAAGCCAGAGGAGCTGAGACACCTGTGAATTTAGGGCTAAATTTTAAAAGAGTAGAGTAGATTTAGGACAGAGTGACGGAACCAAGAGAGAGGATCTGAATGAATCCCTTTGGGCTGGTCCTGGCTTATTTATACGGGTGTTCTGAACCCTTGCATTTCCCATCTCTTCGGCCGTGACCGAGAACCCCCATAATTTTCGACTCTTGGTTCGTCCTTCCTTGGTTCATTATTAACGAAATGCTATATTTTAATTGTTAAGGTTTCTCCTAACATCATACTTAAGTATAACGTTTCAGAATGATCAGGTTAACTTCAGGGACGTGATGTTAGTTGCAATCAAATAAATGCATACGTAGATCTACCATTGTAGGTACGATCATTTTAGTGTTGATTACGGTGTAACTGCCTTCATACCACTCATGATGGGAGAATAGTGTTGCAATCTCACTCATTACAACCTGGAAATGTAGGATGAAGTGTATAAGCGTTTTAAATTGTTTTTTTTTTTTTTCAACTGCAAGGTACACTTTCAATAAGATTATCGATTGTCATTAAGTCCGTAGATTTCAAAGTGAAATTCGAAGTTACTGTTTTGTTGTCTCGACTGTTGAGATGCGTGTCGTCCAAGACAATTTAAAACGGACAAAAACTTGTGTTGATATTGTGCGCAAATCGCGTGTTCCTATTGAATATTTAATTAAAATCCAGCATTGGACGTCAAAAGTTCCTAGGCTCGGCATTGGTTGACTGCACCCAGCATTACTATTTGAAGTTTATGTTGAAGCGCCAAACATTCAAACGTTGGTTATTCTCAAACCCCCTTCTGTTTTTTATAGGACACCGAAACTCGATTAAACTGGATAGAAATGAGTATTTCATGTTTCTGAAAGAGATTTTGTGGAACAACTTGAGATTTCTACTGTTTTAGCCAGAATAAATCAGTTTTTGATTCAGCACCATCATTTTTGCGCATTACGCTGTCCTTCTAATACTCCAGGAGAGTTGTTTGAACATTTGTGGTAATTTAGTAGAGATGGTTTGGATATACATTGAAAATTTAGTGTATTTTGAGTGAGCAATCCCCTATCTGCTTTGACAAAGTCGGCAGCCTACAAGCTGGCGGCATCTCGCATGGCTTGGTGGTTCTAACTTTTTCGATGCGTCTCAAAGTTGTAGAGCATAAAAAACCAAGCGATCGGTGGCTACTCTAAATTATCTTTCAAAACAAGAGAGAGAGACACAGAAGAGAGAGAGAGAAAGAGGTTTTATTTATTTGAAAGTCGGTTTTTAAAAAATCAACTTCAATTTTATTATACAACTTTTACAACAACGGTATACTCGGAAGAAAAATGACCACACACGTGAAGAGACGACTCAAGACTGCCTCCTCGTTCTCGACCCGCGGCAAGGCTCGCAGAGCGCTTGACGGGGGTTTTTCCTTCGTCATTATTATTTTTTGTTAACTCTACAATTTACCATACATGTAACTCCTCCACCCTTAGAATTTGGCATCTCCTGGAAGGTTGATGTCAATACATGTCCGAGGTGTAACCTGAGGTGACTCATTAAAATTTCTAGATCCAGAGTTATTAACAAATTTCCAAATTGAGTAACATACAGAACATAACATAATACAATATAATATGATGGTCCAACAACTAGGTACAATTATATGAGAATTATCAAATGATTGAATGTGTCTTATACGATTTAACTTAGGGTCACTAAAATTAACATCTTTAAGGTTCAGTACTATGTCGGGAGCATTATTTTGTTTCATATTTATTTTAACGTTTGAAATTATTTTAGGTTGTCCTTCTGAGACACTAGATGCTGTTAATTGTTCATTCCGGAAATATACTGCATTTTCTTCGTCCCTTATCAAATATATTCCTTTCAACAATTTAACTTCCGTCTCTTTCTCATTCCTAATCTCTATAGGTTCTTCTGTTGTAAAGATGCCCAGATATTGGTTAATTTCTGGTATAAATTCTATATCGTTATTATTTATTTCTAATTTGACATATTGACACTGTTGTGGAGCTCGACCTTGGAGAATTTCTTTTTCACATACACTTTTGTAAGTAGCTAACATTGAAGTGGGACATAAGTAAGTGCTTCCAGAATTACAGGAGCCCTTGAGAGGTTTAATCGTAGAATTATCTTTAGCTTTTAGCAAATAGGGGGTTTCTGGAAATATTGATAGGAGTCCATCTTTTGTTTCTGACGGAACAGGTCTCAAATAATATAAGTCAAACTCTTTCGGATTCGTCAGCATCCCGGCCCTCTAATTTGATTCTAGCCCAACAGATAGCAGCACCTATGCGGGCATATTTAGTTCCCTAATTTCTCGGCCAGTTTTCATGATATTTTATCAATAAAAGCAGTTTTGTGTTCAGTAAGTTTTTAGAATTCACGCTACTGAAGAAATAATTTTTAATTTTTGTAAATAAAAATTTTTTGAAGTGAAAATTAACTTTACAAACTTTAATTATGAAATCGCAGGTAGTCATTTTAAAGTCAAAGGCTAATTTTTTCATTAATTTTACAGTTTTTAAACTAAAAATCGGTCAATCCATTCGATCGTAATCCTTTTTTCATTATATCGCAACATTTACCTCCAGGCGCGGTGTTGCCGCTCCGCGCGGGGTCGGTAGCTAGAAGCGACAGGCGTCGGGAGGTGAGTGGGACCGACCGCCGGGTTCCGTCCCCACTTCAAAACTCCCGAGCGAGATCCCCTACAAGCATTTGTAGTATAAATACCGTACGTCCGGTTGTATTTACTTGCTGAATTGTTCGCAACTGCTGATAATCGCTGATTCTGAACGGCCAGGTTACGTTTCTTGCTATAAGTTATTTATGCTTCGTTCCTTCTTATAATATTATCAAGTGAAATAATATCAAGTGAAATTATCATTGAATAATTGAAATATGTTGCTGCGCCGCATTCGGATAATTAGAAATTAATTACCTACATAAAGTTATAGTTTGATGTGATTAATTACTATTTATCATTCCACGGTTACTATTGACGTGCCTCGTGTAGCCCTAAATTTATAGTTAGGCTTAACGTTGGTTAACTTCTGAAAACGTCCTCACTTGAATTCCCATTGTTGAAAGATTTCCTTCAGATGAAAATTTGAGAAAAAAATGGATACATGGATGGATGGATGGATGGTTTTTGTGTTCTAAGAAAAGATAAAGAAGATGACCGACCGATCGCCGTTTCATAGCAAAATGAAAAAAGGAACTTGCCGTCAGTTTGCGATGCATATATTTAGTTAATTTTCGGTTGACAGTATATGAGGAGCTTACTTTCAAAAAGGCACATATCCAAATCTGGGAGAAAACGTTTTTTTCTCAATTTTCTATCTCAGAATATGTGTTGAATCAGATCCCCCTATCATTTCCGAACAAACCAGAACACATCCACATCAAATCCGGGGCTAAAGTTATGTGTTTGCATCAAAAGGTAACAAATCCGTCCCCTACATTTTGCTTCCGAGTCTACCAAGGTAGCGGAAGTATTATTTTCACTTTCGGAATGTGAAAATTTTTTTCTCCGAAATCAAAAATTCCACTCGCATTTTGCGTTTTAGACCTTTCTGAACAATTTTGGTTCCGTGTCTGTGTGTCTGTCTGTCAGCAAATCCTTGTTACGGGCAAAACTACACGAAGTTATAGTCCGATTTTGATGAAATTTTCAGGGATTGTGCGGGTTGGGGTGTAGATGGTTCCCTATAGGTTTCATGACCCCCGAATCAATAGTAGCCTCTGCGCATGCGCAAACGTGAAATCCTTGATACGCGCATAACTCCGCGAGTTCTTGACCAATTTCGATGAAATTTTCAGGGTATATTTTATAGTTTGTTCAATAGTTGAACATGCCTACCTTTATTTTCTCAAGTTATGCTCCTGCATAACAATGAATTTACCCTGATTCAATATTTACTTCGCCTAATTGAACGAAGTTCTTCAGTCAATAATAATTTTCAATGATCTATACAGTCATGTTATGGATACGAGGAAGCTATGTGCCACACCCACTTGGCAGACGTTTTTTTCAGTGCCTCGCAATCGAAATGGCACATATCCTCCGAATTTCGTCAGGCGATAAGTCGTGGGTTTTCAAAAAGGCACATATCCAAAAAGAACCATTGCGCCTTCGTCTTGTCGTTGAATATTTACACAAGACTCGATAAATGGCAGGCATGACAAATGGAAATATGGAGTCAGGTTTTCAATAAAACCTACAGAATGGAGAATGAATTCTTTCTTTTTCAAAAAGGCACAAATCCATGAGTTTTGATCAAAAGGGCACATTTCCAAAATGAAAATGGATATGCAGCCTCGTGTTTTGGAGAAAATTGATTCATATTCTGAGGCATCTTCATCTGTGCCTTCTCACACATAACTCCAATGAGAAACTGCAGAAAAACATCTCCACTAATCTGCAAATCTTTTTTTTTCACTTCCTGAACATTTTGTCTTAATGGATATGTGCCTGTTTGAAAGTAAGCTCCTCATATATACTGTCAAACGAAAATTAACGAAATTATTTGATAATTATTTGGTTAGGTATAACAATAAGCTACCTATAGGCACGTTTCTATGCGCCTATACATCACGGCGGCTGTCAAACATGTGTACTTACACCGTTCACTAGTATTAGCACTGTCATACAGGGTGTATCAGATAAGGAGCGCAGTATTTCACCTACGTATTTTAAAACCAATTTCCAACAAAGAGATTTTTCTTATCTCTCTTAGTTTTTGAGTTATTCTACTTCTAAGATTTTTTTCGTGTTTTTGATCTTGTCTCAGCAAAACGGCTATAACTCACATACAGTATTATGTAAAGTAGGAGTTGAGGATATCGTTGGAAAGTGCGTTAAATATCCTATCTTTCAAGCGCCAAACCGATTTTGTTTGCTCACATCAAGTTGGTGAAAAATTACCTCACCATTAACTACCTTTACCTGATGAGGTGCCTGTTGCTTAAAAAATACGCCAAGAGGTCAGCTTTCGAATGATATATAATAAAAAAAATTTTACCATTTTATTTGGTCGAGAAAGCTTCATTTGAATGCAAAAAAACAGCGTAGCAAGTCGAGGTTTTTACGCTTGATATTGGGTTTCAAATAAGTACCTATGCATTTTTACTAATACAATTAATCTGTTATATCTTCTAAGGTGCAGTTTTAAATTTGTGCAAGCATTTTCTAATACATAATTACAGTAAATTTCCAAAATGGCCTCCATTTTGTGGAATGCACAAATGTTTCCTTTTGCTTTTGGCGTCAACAGCACTTCGAAGCTCTCTTCGGTTTTGTTTCATTTGATCTCCGCAATCCATTATTCTTTCGAATCAATCCTGACGTCCATAAGCGGATTTACGGGGTGCTGGCACCCCCAGATTTTTTAAGTTTTCTAAAAAAATTTATATTGTATTTTTGTAATAATATTTTTGTTTTAGATCTAATTTTTTATATTACAATAAACTTTTTTAACAAGTTAGACGTAAGTATGCAAGTCTTGTAATCGAAAGAAACGACTATTTTTTAAACAAAATTGAACTATTTTTTAACATAATGCTTTTAAAAAATCGTTCTACGTATTTTTCTTCATGTTGAGTGGAAAGTTATTTTTCTTTTGACGTCCATCATGACGAACAGGGGGTTTCAGTTTCTGACCTGTTTTTAAAGTTGGTGTTCGTCCATCCCATTGCTGCTCGAGTTCAGTGGGCCGATACCCGTTCATTTGGAACCTGAGATTCATTCTCTCCATCAGAGGCGTATCATCAGGATTGATACGAGAGATCATTCCATCAAAAGAATAAAGGATTGCGGAGATCAAATTAAACAAAATCGACTAGAGCTTTGAAGTGCTGTTGATTGAATTTACTGTAATTACGTATTAGAAAATGTTGGCACAAATTTAAAACTGCCCCTTCAGAAGATAAAACAGATAAATTTTGTTAGTAAAAATACATAGGTACTTATTTGAAACCCATTGCCAAGCGTAAAAACCTCGACTTGCTTCGCTGTTTTTCGCATTCAAACAAGGTTTTCTAGAACAGATAAAATATTTAAAAAAAATTTTTTAATACCATTCGAAAGCTGACCTTTTGACGCATTTTTAAAGCTACAGGAACCCCCTCAAATGCAGATTAGAGTAGAGTACTGATGGTCCGAAAAACCTTTTTTTCAAATATTCTTGAAATTTACTTTGTAAAGTAATTTTTCGCCAATTTGACGTGAGCAAACAAAATCGGTTTGGCGCTAGATAGGAAATTTAACGCACTGTCCAACGGTATCCTCAACTCTTACATTACATAATACTGTATGTGAGTTATAGCCGTTTTGTTGAGTGAAGATCGAAAACACGAAAAAACGCTGCAAATTCTTTCACTGGGGTTTATTATTCAAATGGCTTGCGTTCATGATTTGAATTTCTACTAAGCTTTGGAGTGTGCGTGTTTCACAGGATAGAGAGATTATTGAATTTCAGGAGGCACACAAATATGATCAACTGATCAATCCAAATAGGTATTTTGGTTGAGAACAGATTTACGTGCTCTATGCATATCTCCTGAAATTCAATAATCGCCGTATCCTGTGAAATAGGGACACTCCAAAGCTTAGTAGAAATTCAAATCATAAACGCAGGCCAGTTGAATAATAAACCCCAGTGAAAGAATTTGCAACGTTTTTATCGTCTATGCCATCAGTTTATTGTGAAGACAGCGCACTCTTTCCTCATTAAAACTTCAACCATTACTATAAAATAATAAATAAGGTTACAATATTTCTAACATGGTCAAGATTTCTGTGTTCTTAGTTGATATTATTATTGATAAAACTCAACTGAAAGCCGAACTAGTTGAATACAGTATTACATAGGTTCAAACACAAAACAAAGGTAGTGACAAACTATTACTCAGTATATTCGCGACATGGACTTGATCAACTGATCAATCCAAATACGTATTTTCGTTGAGAACAGATCTAAGTGCTCCGTGCATATCTCCTGAAATTCAATAATCGCTCTATCCTGTGAAACACGCACACTCCAAAGCTCAGTAGAAATTCAAATCATGAGCGCAAGCCAATTGAATAATAAACCCCAGTGAAAGCATACTTATTTACCCCAGTAATAATACTGAATAATATTTACCTATATATTATCAGCGTTTCATGAATATCAGAATGCTTCAACCCATTTATCGGCTGTAAACTACAAGTATCCACATCGGCTATCACTCCAGTATCCACATTCACTACAACTCGACGCTATCGGCATCACTAGGTTACAAACAAACAGCAATAAACCAAAAAACTCAAATGTTGTCGCCATACATCGGGAATGGTTTGACCTACGGACCTGGGGAGGGGCTCATTCGATTCCTCATGGTATGTTCTTCAAATAGGTATAAATTTGGGCCGCTTCGACTTGCTTTGAGGTTTTTAGGAATTTTACAAAACTTAAAGGGCATTTTAAATTGAGTGAGAGAGCTGGCTCAAGAATTGGGGAGTCGTCGGACCAGGATGGATGTTTCCTGAAAATTTCAGATCTTTTGCTCCAGCCGTTTGGGAGAAATCTTGCGTACGGCGTGCGGACGGAAAATTTTTTATTGCAGATTCGGATTCTACACCCTTTGAAAAGTAAACCATGAAATTTTCAGGGGGGGTTAGAATTTTTTTTTCCGGAGCGATTACAATGGTTTATTGTTGAATAATAAACCAAAAGGATGAGTCCCTTTGGGCAGCATTTTTGTAGCACATTAAATTGGTCCAATTTAAAACAATTACATGAAACTTCACTAAAAACGGCTAAAAATCAAGAAATTTATATTTGTTTAGCTGAATATTACTAGAAGAAAGTTGATTAAACATAAACTTGGACAATTAAAAATGTACGCACAAAATTTTTCTGAAAAATGTACTTGAATTTCAATAACGGCTTGAAATTGATAAGAACACTATATACAGTTTGAGAAAATCCAGACAAGTTTATTTTTACATTGGAATATTACTAAGAAAAAATTAATTTGCTATAGATTTATAATTAATATTAAGTTTGTTCCTAAAGTGCTCAAACTTCATAACAATTTAACATAAATTTATTCGTAATACCTACGATCATTTAAGAAAATTCGCTTATACGATCATGCTGCATGAGTGGCATTTTTCTGATCGTATCAAATACAGCAGATGATCCAATAACTTTGCGTAATAGTTTGTAGGGTTTATCTGAAAATGGTGTTCAAGCTCTTCAACTGTCAGCTCTTCAACTGTGTCAGATATAGATGTTATTAATATTTGTAAGATTGAGGAACAAAAAAAATTTAGGTGCAAACAGACCACAAAACCATCAACAGCGTATTCGGCGGCATTTACAATCTTTTTATTAAACCGGTGCATTGGGAAGATTTTTTTTTTATTTATTTATTTTTTTTTTTTTTTTTTATAAGACTGAACACTGAAAAAGTGAACTCCGCAAAAATCACAGCGAAGAACGATTCTAACGAGCTGAAGACGTG
Organism: Creontiades dilutus; assembly: GCA_031894815.1. NCBI lineage: Eukaryota > Metazoa > Arthropoda > Insecta > Hemiptera > Miridae > Creontiades > Creontiades dilutus. The sequence continues at coordinate 966 of JAVIWC010003278.1, read as the reverse complement.
CGATCAAATAGGCCTAATGTTCCGCGGGAAAAGAAGGTGTGGCGAGTGGTGGGCCTTCCCAGCGCTCACTCTCTCTTCACACGAAGCGAAAAATTGCAACGTCGCACTTCGGCAGCCGCCAGGCGCTGAGATAAATATTCAAAAAATGATTCCGATTGATTGAGTTGACCGATTTTCAATATTTAAACGGCAATATTTTTTTTAATTTATGCTCTACAAAATGACTACCTGTTTTTTTTTAAATTTTTATTTTACAATAAAGTTACAAACAAAAAAAACGTTATTTTAAATATTAAAAAAAAAATGGATAAGTAGCGTGAATTTAGTACTAGTCTAGTTTACAAATCAAGTTTTACATCAAAAAAATTCGTAGTCGTAACCGAGAAATCAGGGAACTACTTTTGGCTCATTTTGGTGCTGCTCTGTGGCGGCGCATTCTGAAACTATTTCCGGGATGTTTAGCCTATTGTTGTACGCTATCAATGCGTAATTTACTTTATCAATAATATTGTCTTTTTTAAATTCTTCTCTATTGTTCAAAACTCTTATGTGCTCTATTAGCGTCGAATGAAATCTTTCTATCGGGCCATTAGAGTCAGGGTGTTGTGAACTGATAAAATGAATTTTGACTTTGTGTAGCGCTAATAGCTCTTTCACCAAAGAACTATTTAGATCAGCGCCATTATCTGATACTATTAGCGTGGGTAACCCGTGATGAGCGAAATACTTTAGGAGACTTTTTACAACTTCTATACTCTCTGAGGTTTGTACAGGGTAAGCTTGGGTATACCTAGAGAAAGTGTCTATAATAGTTAAAAACTTGCTCTTTTTCTTAGTGAATTTATCGATATGAATAATTTCAAAAGGCTTCCATTGCTGTAGGCGTAATATTATATTTTATTTTTAGTAGGTTTCTCTCGTATTTGCAGGTTTGACACACTTCGCATTGGTTAATGAATTCTTGAA
>JAVIWC010003277.1:0-10548 GCA_031894815.1 Creontiades dilutus | reverse complement strand
TTGTAACGTAGTGATGTCCGGCTGATAGCGTCCAGTTGTAGTGAATGTGGATACTGGAGTGATAGCCGATGTGAATACTTGTAGTGTAGTTCGTAGCCGATACACGGGTTGAAGCATTCTGATAATATATAGGTAAATATTATTCAATATTATTACTGGGGTAAATAAGTATTCTTTCACTGGGGTTTATTATTCAATTGGCTTGCGTTCATGATTTGAATCTTACTAAGCTTCGGAGTGTGCGTGTTTTACAGGTGATAGAGCGATTATTGAATTTCAGGAGATATGCATAGACCACGTAAATCGGTTCTCATCCAAAACACCTATTTGGATTGATCAGTTGATGATCTTTGTGTGCCCCCCCTACATCTGTCTACCTTTGGCTACATCGTTTAAATTTGGATTTGGGGAAGTTTTAACGCAATACGAGTGCTAAAGGACTTGATAAATTATAGATGTTTTTATTGTGGGGGGGTATTGAGGTTCAATAAAAAACGCTGCAAATTCTTTCACTGGGATTTATTATTCAATCGGCTTGCGTTCATGATTTGAATTTCTACTAAACTTTGGAGTCTGCGAGTTTCACAGGATAGGGCGAATATTGAATTTCAGGAGATAGGTACGCATGGAGCACGTAAATCTGTTCTCGACCAAAATACCTATTTGGTTTGATCAGTTGATCATATTTGTGTGCCTCCTGAAACTCAATAATCGCTCTATCACCTGTGGAACACGCACACTCCAAAGCTTAAGAGAAATTCAAATCATGAACGCAAGCCGGTTGAATAATAAACCCCAGTGAAAGAATTTGCAGCGTTTTTTTTCTATATTCTTACGAATACTGTAAGTATATCCTGATTCTGGTAATTGCTACATGGAACTGGTTGAAATGGGAGTTTGATGTGGTTGAGACTTGTGGTTCCTGAGTTGTTAGTTAAGATCAGTACCAAGACCGTTACCAAGTTCATACAGAAAGGAAATTGGCCCTACATTTGATTTTCCCGCAGAGCATTCAATTTGGAAGTTAAATTCCACATCAGGCTTTCTCGTCACAGATACTTACAAATAAACCGCATTATGTGTCAGTACGTATGGGACAGGTATGAGAAAATTTAATTAACATTTACAATATGACACCATTCAAATTAGACTTCTAATCCCTTTAGGCTTTATGAATAAATATACCGACAAAAAAATTTTTTAGCTAAGAATGGCAATCATCCTTAATAACATGAAACAAAAAATATACGCCTAGTCGGATTGTTTTGATCAACGCACAAAAATGACATACAGGGTGTTCCAAGAGTTGTCCCCCCCCCCCCTCCGAAAATCGTCCAAATGGGAGTAAACAAAAAAAATTTTTTTTTTTTTTTCAATCTTTATATATTTTTTATTGATCTTAAAGATCATATTTGCGCACTCCGCGCAACTGCGCAACCAGGACAGGACAGAATTGACACTAACTTTCTTATTTTAAACGAGAACCCCCATTTTTCATTGCAGATTCGGATTCTACCCAAGATTTCATGAAAATTTGACCCCTCAATCAATTGTTTTGATTGCGACCAACCGGTTCGGCAGGCACGCAAAGTTTCGCAACCCTAAAATTGTCAAATAGTGGATGGTAATGAACTGTAAAGTGTTTCATTGTTTTTTTTTAACGCTGATTTTTTGCGGAATAATGACCGAAATTTGTTTATTTCACGTAAAGGGTAAGGCAAACTCTTCATCGGACAGCTATTTATGGCTATAATAATGCATGTTTGTAATAATTATTACTTATGTTAAATTTATTTTTCATAATAAAAGCAAGTTTTCATTCCCTCATTATTGGCAAATAATGATATACAAACATCGAAGTGCTTTGTGCATACCATAGTTTGTGACAAAAGGAAAATGTGGGTGAAGAAATGTGTTGAATTTTAGCTAGATGGCCTAAATTATTGGGCTAAAAGAATATCGCGGCTCACATTCGATATAACGTTTGGCTTTTGTTCATCCTAAAACGATAATTATTATTGTTCCTTGAAGTCGAAATATAAAGGCGAGGGATATAGAAAGAATTCACTTGAGAGGTAACAAGCAACTTTAGGCTTTGGGAACGGTTGCCCGAATAAGGGCAAACATTCCTGTATCGAGCGGAGCTTATAATTTCTTCCCTCTTGTTCCCTTTGAGTGCCTCCCGATCATTACTGGCGTATTCTGATATTATTCCATCGCAAGCCGGCTATTGAATAGCGTTCCGGGCGTTATTTCGACTTGACGTTATGCCGTATTATACGTATTATATTCGAACCGTGGAAGGCTCTAGCTAAACTTTTGGCACACGGAATATTCATTATTCTCCTTATATTATTTAAAATACTTTGGCAAGAATAACGTTTGTTTCACGTTCACACGAAACGGTTGCACTGTCACGGTTTTGAATGAAATGTAACAAGTAAACAACCTTTATGGACCTATACTCAACTACTTCTCAGCTTGACAATGGTGATTCCCAAATGACACATTCCATTACCAAGAATCACGAATTTTTCTCTGGTTTGTCCAGTTACATCTACAAAGCTAGCAATTGTTAAGAAAGTCAGTAGTACACAATACAACTATGTTACTTAGGGGATTGCATATTATTACCAACAGAGGGCCCGCCTATTATGCAGTGTTATTTGATGCGGCGATTCATATCAGAGACTTCCCGTCCCAAACCTGACTGTGGTTCGGCTCCCGATTGTTTACTGTATTATAACGTGCTCCTGAACGCTCTCTTGAAGCTCAAATACCTTTGTGCATGTGTAATTAAATCTTATTGATTCGGTTGTCTGAAATCGTTTCCCCATGTCGTGTAGGCATCAATGGAAGCAAGAGATGATTTTTTCGAAAACAAAATTTGTTATATTTAATATTCCAAATGGGTAGCAGGTGCTCCACCACACACTGGATTCAATAGTGGGTAGTTTGCCGTGTATTTCGAGGACTAGTTTGCACATATCTTGCTGCAGATTATGAGGTAGTCAATTAATAGATAAGGATAACAGGAGGAAAATAAATACGTCTGAACCTTCAGGTAGAGCTTCTTCAGCAGCTTGTTTTATATACGAACGACGAGCTTTGTATTGAAGTAGGAACAACCTTATTGCTCACCCATTAGCTGATTGTAACACAAAGATACGAAAAACCCTGAACCAATAATGTAGAATGTCGTAAGAATGATAGATGCCTTAACAATTTCGATCGTAAAAGTGTGGTCCCTAGAGGTTCTGAAGTACTGTTATAATGTGGTTACAATAATGTGAGCTTTTGACTGGGAATTAGATGAGCGATCGTAGTAGCCAAATTTATTGTCTGGAGCGTCAAAATATTTGCTTGACAAAATTGACTTACTTCCGTTTGTTAAACTCCGTTGTTTTAAAACGGGTTTAACCAAGATTTGGGCCAGTGAAAGAAGCTTGATCGAGGTTTAACCCTCACAATCAATTCCAGCAGAATTCGGCTAAACTCCGGTATATTATTGTTTGGTGAAAGTGGGTCTTAATTGGTCTTGCCTCCCTTGAATATGACCAGGGTAATTATTTTATTACAGCTAGGCTACATCCAATGCTCCCTTAATTTCTCCTTATTCAAAGCTAGCAAATATTAAGAAAGCCAGTAGTACACAATTCAACTATGTTACTTAGGGGATTGTATATTATTACCGACAGAGGGCCAGCCTATTATGCAGTGTTATTTGATGCGGCGATTCATATCCGAGACTTCCCGTCCCAAACCTAACTGTGGTTCGGCTCCCCATTGTTTACAGTATTATAACGCACTCCTGAACCCTCCCTTGAAGCTTAAATACCTTTGTGCATGTGTAATTAAATGTTATTGATTCGAACGTTACAGTGATCTATGGAATTATACAATAGGTTCAACGAAGCTGTGTGTCTGATCTAGATTTGTTATCTAATATGTTTCGTTCAGCTCTATAAAAGGTGATGTAGGAGGGTATCGGAATTTCTCGGTATTTACCGATTCGTATTACTACCCACGTGACACCTCTAAAATAGGAACAAGGTCGGAAGAGGTGGGTATCGATTCTCCCGACTCATGAATGGGGGAATAAAATGAGGCCTACGAATGAAAATAGAGGGGGCGAACTCACGCTAGAAGTCAATGGGGGGAAAAGGCGAACCCGGGGAAGGTTGGCCTTGGCTAGGGGCCGACTCTACGATCGTTAGCTCACCTCCTATCCGCCTCCGCGGCTCGGCGCCATCAGGGATTCATCTGCTTTGATTGCCGCGGCATTTGTTGAAGCGGGGATGTTGTTTGGGGAAATGGAAGCGAGGGGCGGATGAAGGAAATATCCCCTTGTTTGTTCCCATCGTGGAGGTAGACGGGCTTCATTTGTACCCTCTGCCCTCCCGCAATTCGTCTTTCTGCTTTGAGCAATCCCAACAACAAGTCCCTGAAAAGTCGTAAGCCAGCTTAAGGACCGTAAATCACGGTTTCGAACGGAAATATGTTTGTCATGTTTGACTAATTCTTTACAGAAAAACTTTATGCATATATCTATCGCGGATCAAGTCTGATTATTGTTATATAAGACATCCACCAATACTACATCATTAGCAGACGTGTTAAAAAAAGTCAAAATCCTAAAAATTTTCTTTAACTTTTTTTATACTCTGATTTCAAATTTGACGTTTGAGCACAAACATCTTAATTTTATCAGAACATATTGATAAGTAAGGCGTGCATTACACAGACGTCAATATCTCTGGTTGTTATAAAAAAACTAAACCATATTCTTAACCAAATAAAAAAACGCTGCAAATTCTTTCACTGGGGTTTAATATTCAATTGGCTTGCGTTCATGGTTTGAATTTCTACTAAGCCTTGGAGTGTCCGTGTTTCACAAGTGATAGGGCGATTATTGAATTTCAGGAGATATGCATAGAGCACGGAAATACCTATTTGGATTGATCAGTTGATCATATTTGTGTGCCTCCAGAAATTCAATAATCGCTCTGTCACTTGTGAAACACGGACACTCCAAAGCTTAGTACAAATTCAAATCATGAACGCAAGCCAATTGAATAATAATCCCCAGTGAAAGAATTTGCAGCGTTTTTTTATGGTTATCAGAATGCTTCAACCCATGTATCGGCAACAAAGCCTTTAGGAGTTCACTGCAGTATCCACATTACTACATCACTACGTCACTAGGTTACTGATATCAACACAAAAACAATAATAAACGAAAATAACGCGAATGTTGGCACCATAAATCGGGCCATAGATCGGGAATGGTTTGACCTACGGACCTGGGGAGGGGCTCATTCGATTCCTCGTGGAGTGTTCTTCAAAAAGAGTACAAATTTAGGCCGCTCCGACTTTTATTGTGGTTTTTAGGGATTTTACAAAACTTCGACAACCCTTAAAGGGCACTTTAAATTAAATGAGAGAGCTGGCTCAAGAATTGGGGCATCGTCGGACCAAGATGGATTTTTCATGAAAATTTCAGATCTTTTGCTCCAGCCGTTTGTTAGAAATCGTGCGCACTACGTACGGCGGACGGACGGAAAATTTTTATTGCAGATTCGGATTCTACACCATTCAATTTTCGGGGGGGGGGGTTTGGATATTTTTTTTTTCATGAGCGATTACAATGGTTTATTATTGAATAATAAACCAAAAAGACCTAATGTTGGAAAATTGGGAAACCTACGGAGGTGGCATTGTCTTGGTCAGGAGCCAGGATATGCAATGACCCGCACGACCTCCAGGTCTTGAAGGAGGGGTTGCTTTGTGCGCCGTGTACTATCAACCCCAATCTGATTTGGCCGTAGCATTGCGTGTCGCAATGTTGATAATTTGTTGTTTCTGACCAAATTCAGTTTTAGTAAAATGTTTGTTGACTCAAACATGTTATGCAGTTGTAGGACAATGGTAAGATATTGGGGTTTAAATCGAGTTCATATAAAGAGTTAGAGATTTAAACAAAATTGTTAAGATAGAAACAAAAAATAAATATTTGAAAATGAAGAATGGAAATGAATTTTATGAATGAAAACGTTCGTTTGTGAACAGCTCAGCTTTCAGATTGAAAAATTTCAGATCTTTTGCTCCAGCCGTTTGGGAGAAATCTTGCGTAAGGCGTTCGGACGGACGGACGGAAAATATTTTATTGCAGATTTGAATTCTACACCCTTTGAAACGTAAACCATGAAATTTTCAGGAGGGGTTAGAATTTTTTCTTTCAATGGTTTATTATAAACCAAATATGAATAATAAACCAAAAGTGAGAAAATGGCTGGGGATTTCGGCAGGTATGAGGATCGCTTGAATGAATCAGCCGTCACCCCCTCCCGTGAAATTAAAAACGTCTGAGGCTTAGAGAAGACAATGATTAGTTACTATTACCTCCTGTATTCGCCCCATTCCATAATAAACTTGAAATATCTGAAATTTGTTTAAAAACACAACCAAAGTTCATAATCGAAAAAAAAAATCGCGCGTGATTAGAATTAGGAATTGATTTCTAATCGATGATTTTCACTATTTACAGCTTAACCCGCTCATGCTCTAATAGCATTATCGTAGTTGGATGGTAACTGTAGCTATGAAGTTTGCCACAAGAATTTGAGGGCGACATATACACGCTTGTCACACGGCGACATATACAGACAGACAGACATGAGACCAAAGCAGTTCAGAATGAAGTGAATCTTAAAACGCGAGTGGAAATTTAGAATTTAGAAAAAAACAATTTTTCACCTGTTGAATGTTAAAAAAATTTATCAATAATAGGGTTGTCCAACTGGCGGCACGCGATGCTATTATTTGTGTCCCGCCTGAGTTTTACCAAAATCATACATTTTGTTACCAGCAGAGAGGAGCTGTTTGACATTTGTTCTCTTCATTGCTCAACAAAAGGAACAGATGTCTGTCTATGAGGCTGTGAAGAAACAAATTGACAAAATTGAAGAATTTATTAAATTTTCAGCTGTAGTAACAGAAGGGTCAATGACGGGTAAGAAAGTAAAACAAAATGACGGCCGAGAAGGTACGAGTATATTATCATGGTGTGAAGCTTGAAATGACATGGGATCGTTGGATACCAGAGGAGGGAAACCCAACTCGACAGAAATGCGTCCAATTAACAAGACCCCGGGAACAATGGGCGTACGCTGAACCTACAGGAGCTGGCTAACAACCAACTACGCACAACTTGCCAAGTTTTCCATTTGCTGCACATTATCAGCGACCACGGTAACTTCACTGGGGAGTGTGAATCACAACCGGCGCCTGCAGCATACAACGGATCAGTACCGGCATTACTTATTTATTTGTTATCACTATTATTACTCCCGGCACAATCACAAAACATTGAATCCAACAGAAAAAAATCGTTAATAGTTTCCGAGTAAGTAATGTCCATTCAACAAGAAATTAAGCATGGTAATTATACACCCCACACATCATCTAGGTTCACTTTAAACACTCTGGCCATCCATTGCGTTTTAAAATGTTGGTAAGATTGATGGAGGACATCCACGCAAGCAATGGTTTGACTAACGAGATTCAATTTTCTGGCGAGCGACAGGTAGATAATTGGTCCAAGCAAACGGCTCATAAAGTGACGGGTTCGTTGCTTTGCTGAAAGTTCCACTTTTTGAATAGCAGATGGCCAGTCTATTATTTCATGAGGAAGTTTGTGAATAAAACACATATTAATCGTGAATGGGCGAAAAAAGCGACAGGATTTATTTATTTATTTATTTATTTATAATACGGGCTAGCCCAATACAATATATTTAGATAAATTAACATAATATTTTTTGGTTTAATTCAATATTAATTAACATTGTTATCAGAGAAAAAAAAAATTAAATAAATAACTTAAATGAGGCTCTTCAATTTATTGATGAAAACTAGTTCGGATTGGCAGAAAGGATCGGCTTCGCGGCACTCGTTCATTAGCCGATTGAACAAGCGGGGATCCTGGAGAGTGGACGATGCTGGAGATAGTTGGTGGTTGCAAACGGAATCCAAAGGAGGCTCTCCGATCGGGAACCAGATCGGGGGACAAGGAAATTAAGCTTTCCAAGAAGTGCCATCGAATCCACGTCGCCCCGGATCAAGCGGAGAAGAAACTTAAGGTCGGCCAGATCTCTTCGAGAGGAAGGACTCATCAGACCGCACCTCCTGCCCAATACATCGTAATCCAATTCCTCCCGGGCTACACGCAGCTTGAATGCCACATATCGAAGAAACCCTCGGTGGATCCTCTCAATCTGCTGGATGTGGCATTGGTAAAACGGGCTCCACACTACAGAGGCGTACTCTATGACGGGCAACACCAATTGCTTGTAAATGGTGATGAGGGCTGGCAGGTAATTAAACTCTCGAGTATTCCTCTTCAAAAATCCCAGTGAACGCATTGCTCTACTTGAGATGGTAGATATGTGTTTGGAGAATCCAAGCGTAGGGTCTAGGAGCACGCCTAAGTCATTTATGGCTTCCACGCGTCTCAGTTCCTCTTCACCAATCATATAGGGATAGATTTGGGGATCATGAGAGCGGTAAAAGGTCATCACCGAACACTTTGACGGGTTAAGTGCGAGACCTCTTGAAGGACACCACTGCTGGAGGGCGTCAAAGCTCGCCTGAAGGGCCCTGCAATCCACAGAGGTCTCAATAGAGCGGTACAATTTCAGGTCGTCAGCAAATAAGAGGAAATCAACTCCTTGAAGAACCGAGGCCACATCGTTTATGGTGAGCAAGAATAGCAGGGGACCCAAATGGGACCCCTGGGGGACTCCCGATACTACATTGAAAGGCTCTGAAGCCACACCGCCCAGGCGGACCACCATTGAGCGACCCGTCAAGTAGCTCTCCATCCAACTAAGTAGGCCACCAAACACTCCGAACGAGCGCAGAACAGAAATTATAGCTGTGTGCGAGAGGCGGTCAAAGGCCTTTGAGAAGTCAGTGGAGATCAGGTCAACCTGGCGTCCAGCCCCCAACGACGAGAGAGTAAACTCCTGGAATTCCAAGAATTTCCACTTTGTTTCTCAGTATCTTCATTAACGACACCTTGCCCTCGAAGTCCATCTTAGATTTATTTATTTATTTGAAAATTACGGGCAAGCCCAACTAGAAAGAACAATAAAAAAATCAGGAAGTACAAAAAAGAAATACAAAAATAAGACAAAATTTCACATGGCGCAAAACTTAAGTTAATATAATTGAAGTAATGGGGAGGTTTGAACTACTGTTGTCAGCATGGCAGGGGAATCATTAAAAAAGTCATACACTGGGTTGGACTGTAAGCACAAATTGGCGAGACGAGGAAAACGATGAAGAGGCCGATTAAGTTGATAATTTGTTGGTGAAAATGGTATATCAAAGAGGTGGGAAGATCGTGCTGATAACCTTGGGATCCGGAGGTTCACATTCGATAGGAGAGCCGGGCAGTCAAGCTGGTTGTTCAGAAGTTTGTAGAAAAGTCTCAGATCGGCCAGGCATCTGCGGGTCTCGAGCGGTAAAAGATGGCATATCTCAAGCAGGGGTGCGTACTCAACGTCCCCAGCGAGGATACCAGCCTTGAACGCGACGTATCTGAGAAATTTCCTTTGCACTCTCTCCAGGGAATATTTGTGTAGCGAGTAGCTGGTTGACCACACCGGAGAGGCATATTCAAGCAGAGGTAAAACCAGAGACTTGTACAAGAGCACAATCGCCTGTACGCTGGTAAAATCGCGAGCACTCCTCTTCAGAAAACCCAAGGCCCTCAGTGCACGTCTAGCTATCCCGTCGATGTGGCTGGTAAAAGTAAGTTGGGGGTCGCAGAGCACTCTAAGATCTTTCATAGCTTGTGTCCTTTGAAGTTCAGATCCACCTAAAGTATAATTGAATAAGGCAGGCTGAGCAATTCGGTGAAAGGTAGTGACTGAACGTTTAGATGGGTTCAAAGAGAGAGAGCTTGTGATACACCAATCTTCCAGAGCACAAATAGCCCCCTGTAGGGATTTCACGTATCTCAAGAAGACACGCGTTATACCCTCCGGATCTGCTCACGAAGCGCTGATAGTACGGGTTCCGTATAACTACCGCATATTCCAATCTACGTTTTACCAAGGAATCATAAAGCACCTTAAATTCTTTGGATTATTAAACAAAGGTTGATTTTTTCCACGTTGGACAGCCCATTTAACAGATCAATAACCTATTAGTATTATAAAAAGTTTACCGTACATCATCTAATATCGGTAATTGAATTATATAAATTCTAATGGCTTACGACTTCTTATTTCAGCAATTAAAGTCGAAAAGGAAAATATTTGCTGCAAGGGCAAATTCAAATCCATGTAATATACACTACAAAACTGATTATGCTACTTCCATTTATATTACTCACCAATTAGCAGGATTTGGCTATGAGAGGACAAGGCGATACTATCAACTGAAGAAGAATGATAGTTTCGACCTCAGCGGAGCCGGGTAGGATGGAATTTTAATAAAGGCGGCGTCCAGGATTGAGTGCTACAGAATTCATCAAGGAAT
>JAVIWC010003276.1:0-10704 GCA_031894815.1 Creontiades dilutus | reverse complement strand
CACGAAGAGCCATCCTGTCTCTCTGGCACTTGACGGGGATGTTCTGAGGCAGACAAACTGCGCCACCTATCTCGGCATCAAGCTGGACTCACGCCTGTCGTGGAATGCCCATGCGGAGTCGAATGCATCCAAAGGAACAAAGAGACTGGGCCTGCTGAAGAGACTTACGGGAGTGAAATGGGGAGCCTCCCTGGACGTCTTGACGCTGGCATACAAGACATATGTGAGACCCACAATGGAATACGGAAACGAGCTGCTGGTCACTGCGTCCGATGCTACCGTCCGAAAACTGGATGTTGCTCAAAACAAGGCACTGAGGCTAATCACTGGAGGTGCTGTCTCGGCTCCAATCGCAGCAATGGAACTGCAAACTGGAGTTGAACCTCAGCAGTGCAGGCGAGAATCAGCGGCCCTGGCCTTCTGTGAACGACTGAAGAGAGCTGATGTGGATTTCTGGGAAACCTATACTCCCGCATCCAGTCGGCTTAGTACTCAAACCACGTTCCTATCCAAAGTGGAGTCTTTACGAGACGAGTTCAGCCTCACCCAGACCCTCCAAAACCCCGAGCGGTTCCCATCAACATCAAGTCTGGCCCCCCGTCGAACTGCCAGCTACTGGACCACCCTGACAATGCCTGTATCGAAGCAGAATACCCCTGCAATAGAGCTCAAGGCGGCAGCACTGGAAACCATACACACCCGATTCCCAGAAGGTGATTGGCTGCGAGTATATACTGATGGGTCAGCCATCGGAGCAAGAAAAAATGGCGGTGCGGGTGTGTACTCCGTCGTGAAATCAATTGCAGCGCCTGTTGGTAGCCTGGCCAGTAGTTTTGATGGAGAAATTCGTGCGGTAATTCTGGCACTGGAGATGCTCCTATCCATTGACTTCTCGCAGGCAGTGATCCTATGTGACTCACAGGCTGCAATTGTTAGCCTCTGCACAAATACTCCGACAAATTCCCATGATGTCTTGGAGGGCAGAAGGCGCCTGGAGCAGCTGCTTGGCGATGGAGCAACGGTGGTCCTGCAATGGATCCCTTCGCATGTAGGAATTTGGGGAAATGAGCGGGCTGATGCCCTAGCCAAAGAAGGCTCCCAAATGCCCATGCCGAATACACCAATCAGTTTCACCGCTTCCAGAGCATTCATCAGGTCAGCAGTGAATGACAGGTTCGACCAGGGCCACCGTCGGTCGGCTGAAGGCAAGCGGTGGGCCTCTCTCCTCATCCCAGCTGATCGCGTCCCTCCTGATCTTCCTCGCCGCGAGTCGGTCGCAGCTTTCAGGTATATAACAGGCCATGACTACCTGAACGCCCACCTCCATCGACTGGGACTCAAAGATGACCCGACCTGCTCGTTGTGTGGATCCTCGGCCATGACAAGTGACCACCTTAATGACTGTCCTCGCCTCGAGGATATCAAGCGGAGCTTTTCTCCTGACGAGACCAAATGGTCAAAAATATCAAAGCTTTATTGGGCTGCAAAAGCGCTAATGGCCGAAGAGCCGTAGACGCTTGTTTGCAGCGGTTTTTTAATTGTTTCATATTTTTTTAATTCTAAATGTTGGTTTGTGTAGCAGAATATTATTTACAAGAAGTTTGGTTGCCGCAAATTGTATAATATATATGACATTTCCACAAACGCATAATTGTGAAATGTCACCGTTAATATACAGCAAAAGATTGCGAAAATTCTTACTTTCTGTCTCGCTGCACAACTGGAACTGTTAACCATTTAACCATTGTAATACCCCAATCATTCGCTCTTAAAACCACCGTTGAGACCAAATGTATGATAATTTCTTTAAGTGCACATGAGAAATATGGGAATATTCTGAAGTTAGTTAATGTAGGTAAACCTTGTTCTTTGCAAGCGCGAGTGTTAATCAATCTACCCCGCTAATTGATGTGGGTTATGCGTGTAATTTTGCACAAATGCAATTATTATGGGATACCTCTTCCACCTTTTTGTTCTTTATCGGCGTTCGTGAGCTCTTTCACGAGGAAGGAGCCACCCGGTATTATTCACAGTCCGAGAGACAGATATCGTATCTCGTCGGGTCGGGATTGTCCCTTGAGAAATCACAACATATGTCCCTGTCATTGTGCCGCGCAGTCGAGCCGCCTTCAAATTAGGCCCTTCCTTTTCAAATTGTATTTTCCCCCCTGTACCCCTGAATAAATTATATGTATTTTTTCCTGCTCTCCCATTCTCTGTCGCCTTCCTATATATTATTTTTTGATTTTATACGATCTTATATGGTAAAAATAGGATCAGACACACTACGTCTTGCATTCTATAACTTGCTACTCGAACCCAATTCGACTCGATGATTCAAGAAATGCAGTCAGTAGAAATATCGGTAATGCCAGAAATCACCCAACGAGTGATAAGTAATAACTTTCTATGTATTATGTAAGTTATTACTTTGTAATTATGTAAGTTATTATGTAAGTATTATTTATGTAATTATGTAAGTTATTATTAAGTATTATGTATGTAATTATGTAAGTTATTACTTTGTATTATAATTATATTATAATGTATACTTTCTTTGTTTAGTACACTTTAAAACTGGTACTCATTAAGGTACAATGCTTCTTCTGAAAACAAAATTAGTATTCTCTCCTCGCACAGATATCTTTTCGTCCATTTGTTTTAAATGTATTACCCTTAAACCTATCGTCACTATTAAATGGTTAAAATTTTAATGAAGAAAAAATTATATTTATATTGTAGGACTTTTTAATCCTGTGCATCATTTAATACTTCCAAAAGTAAGTAAGAAAATGGCCGTCAACTTGTGAAGGTAAGTTTTTTGTGTAAAGTCGCTGTTTAAATTAAACACTGTCTGTATACGTTATCCTACTCATGAGACCTAATAATGAAAGGGGTTTTCCCAGCTTCTTCTATCTCCAGTACAAAATGGTGATATGCGATTCTGAACTCACATTAATATCCTTACTTACCGAAAAAATGTGTACAAATGGGTGTTATGTTGGATCAGATCAGCACTGGTGAACGCGACTCCAATATCCAGGGAAGATATTCCGAAGGTTCGATTTGGGATTCTTAAGCTAGGTGAAGCTCAGCCTAAATTCTTCTCATTATTATGAGGTGAGAGTGAGAGATTTTTTAAGTCTTAATTTCATCACTGTAATGGGAAAGCGATTCCATCCCAATTTCCTCGTGAGCGATTGCATAGAACTCTTCTCATTGATTTATGTAAACTGACGAAGCCCTATTTTGCTTCTTTATTTCCGTAAGCCTCGTCCTGTTTCTACTTCATCTTTGCTAGCGTAGTTCGAATTTCGAAGAATTGCTTCGGGCTGGTGAGGCTTAATTACTCGAAGACATTGAGAATTCTAACGGTGTAAAACTGGTGGGTGGCAGAAAGAGGGTTCCTTAATTGAAATCGCCCTCAATTAAGGAAACCCCTCCTATTTAGCTGTCACATTTTCCTTTCGACTTATTTTTAAATTATTGTCTCCGCAGAGGTACTTGCTTCTGTTTCTCTTGGGTTTGTTGATTATTGATTTAACAAACATTTGGTGATTAAACAATTTGTTTATTTTAAAATATCATTCTTCCCCAAATGTTGGCCAATAATGGGGGATAAATTTTTGTGAATCGGAGTACAAACATCTAAAAGAAGTACCTAACTTTCAACAAAATATAACATATTAGGATCGTCACGTAGGAAATAATCTTCAGAACATGTGGTGAGGTTCCCTTTCGCACGTCTTCTGAAACCTTCATCCGAAACCATTTAATCCAAGTTTATTTTTTCCATTTTCCACTTTTCTATGTTAACGTAACTTTGCTCAAAGAAACATGTATGGAACATAATTAGGACTGAATCCTTAGCATCAATTTCGATCAACTCCAAACTGTCAAACTGAAGGGTTCAAATAAATTTTTTTAAATCGAATGTCGTATCAAAATACTTCTTTTTTTTCAATACATATAATTTTAATGGATTGGATGAAACCAGTTGTACGTTCTTCCGTTGGCTCTCTATAAGAGAGAAAATCATAGACAAGAAGCTCATAAAATATAGTCCAAATGAGCGTGAATGGGAACTTCACTACACGATTGGTGATATAATTTGATCAAATTATATTTTCGTGAAATATAATTGTGCTAGGTAGTATTGAAGCGTGTCTCATTTTATTTCAACAATTCTGTTTCTGTGAGTGCCTTTCGACTCTACGTTTAATACTCGCAGTTACCATAGATCCAAATTCTATTCAGAGAGGTTGTCTGTATAGAAATCGTAAACCTTAGTGCGAGAATGTTCATTCTGTCTTTGCTTTATGTCGTTATCCAACCAAGCGAGAATTCTTAGGGCAACTTCTGTATGCGGCAATGATCTGTCATCATTCGTTTCTGGAACAAGTTTCATCATCGCAATTTCCCGATCTAAATTATACTGTCTAGATACCACAGAGTAGAGCGATTAAATATCATAATTTGCGGAGTGAATTTTTATTTTGTTTACAAAAACGCTGCAAATTCTTTCACTGGGGTTTATTATTCAATTGGCTTGCGTTCATGATTTGAATTTATACTAAGCTTTGGAGTGTGCGTGTTTCTCAGGTGATAGAGCGATTGTTGAATTTCAGGAGGCACACAAATATGATCACCTGATCAATTCAAATAGGTATTTTGGTTGAGAACCGATTTACGTGCTCTATGCATATCTCCTGAAATTCAATAATCTCTATCACCTGTGAAACACGCACACTCAAAAGCTTAGTAGAAATTCAAATCATGAATGCAAGCCAAATGAATAAAATTGAATAATAAACTCTAGTGAAAGAATTTGTAGCGTTTACCTACATTTACGGGAATGCTTCAACCCGTGTATCGTCTACAAAGCCTTTTAGTATTTCACTCCAGTATCCACATTACTACATCACTACGTCACTAGGTTACTGCTTTCAAAACAAAAACATTAATAAACTAAAATAACGCAAATGTTGGCAGCATAAATCGGGCCATACACTGGGAATGGCAGCATAAATCGGGAATGGTTTGAGCTACGAACCCGGGGAAGAACTCATTCGATTCCTCATGGAAAGTTCTTCAAAAAGAGTACAAATTTAGGCCGCCTTGACTTTTTTCGAGGTTTTTAGGGATTTTACAAAACTTTGACAACCCTTAAAGGGCAGTTTAAATTAAGTGAGAGAGCTGGCTCAAGAATTGGGGCGTCGCCGGACCAACATGGATTTTTCCTGAAAATTTCAGTTCTTTTGCTCCAGCCATTTGGGAGAAATCGTGCGTATGGCGTACGGCGGGCGGACGGAAAATTTTTTATTGCAGATTCGGATTCTACACCCTTTGAAACGTAAACCATGAAATTTTCAGGGGGGTTAGAACCTTTTTTCAAGAGCGATACAATGGTTTATTATTGAATAATAAACCAAAAGACAGTACTTCTCTTATTCTGACCAGTTGTTACTAATATTGAGCGTTAGTTATGGAAATGAAAAAGGCTCTTTAATATTATTTGCTGGATTTCATTCTTGGAGATCTGACACCAACCGCAGTGTCGTGAGATTGGTAGTTTTTTTTTTTTTTTTTTTTACTTTCTAAAAATTTAATTTACCAGTGGCGTTACACTGAGTAGGGGTATGCAATCAGGAGATGCAAATCAACAATAAAGAACCAAAAATCTTGGAAAAAACCTCTCGAAGTTAATAAGTGTTGGTGTCAACCTCCTGAGGATGGTATGTGTTTCCACTGAAGAATATTTGATGAGATCGTGGATTGCAATAATTAACATTTTCTTCTTTGTTGTTATCGAACCGCTTCAGGACTGGTACAGTTCTGTTGCCGTGGCAGTTGGTTAAATGCCTTTGGCATCGAGGGGAGTTTCAAATCAATCTCTACTCTGTTAGGCGCCTAAACTAAGTTTGATGTTGCTGCGTCGATAATGAGCTCAGACGGATATGATGGTCCAGTGACGCTAGCCCACCGCCCATTGTTGACAGAACAGCAGGATGTAACCGCTCCTACCGTTGCTCCCAAATGAAGGGAACCAGCAGATTATGAACTGATCACGGCTCGTAATAGCTTTGAATACTCAATTGCCGCTAGAAAGAGGTAGATTTGGTCCTCTATTCGTTGGGAATATTTAAAAACTTCAACACTATCTAATGATATTTGCTAGTAATACCAATTGATACCGATAAACATACTTGATTGATATACTGTGAAAATGCGATTTAGTTGTTACTCCAAAACAATCCCGTCCTGTTATTATTGTTGACAATATGGTTTGTTTACATGTTGACAGCAATATGTTTGATTGTTCAGAAATTACATTCTTGTGTTGTCTCTTGACCTGCGTACTCTGTACTAAAATATTTCTTTTCAATATAGACATTATGTAAATATGCTGTTAGATGGGGATCTCCAAACACAAAATGATATGTTGGAACCCAATTCTTATTTGTATAATCTACTTCCCTTGGAGACGTTGATCGTGGGCACGTCTATACATGATCTTCCGTTCACTTGAAATGTATGGGTAAAATCGTCCCCCTTACGCCAAAACCATGAATGTGCCAAGAATTGATGATTTTGAGTTAATCATCATTTACGAAAGTTATAGACCCCCTTCAGCGGATAAAAATTGATCCGGGGGGGGGGGGTCAGGTGTTTATTTAACGGCTTAACAGACAGAACTCAATCCATGGATGCGTTTTGTAACTTTCCATAGTTACTCTAAAACCATGAATGTACTCATTAATTATTTTTTCGTTGCCATAACAATGAGTAAGCCACATTTTTACCTAAATTATGAGGTGATGAAAACGTCAGAGACGCCCTACCAGAGCTTGATATTGAGGAGGATGACGATTAATTTACTGATTTCAATTTATTGATTTAAATGATTTATTTACTGATTTTTTCTCATTATACAAATACAATTTAAAGAGAAATTATTTTGCCTTCGTGTATGAGTTGTAATTGAAATTAAATTTAAAACTTTAAATTAAAAAACTTTGGAAGAATCGGAAAACAAATTTTTTTTCAACCACATTGGTATTATTGATTGGCAGTTTTTCCCAACCATCTTCTTTATTCGTGATCAGTATCCTCTTTAATTATGATTTTCGTTTCGTTCAGCTTTTAGTATGAAAATCAGTCAGTAGCTAGTTATGATTTTCTCAGTATTTTGTTGTTACCAACTGTCTCTCAAACTACAACCCTTAAAAAACTGTGGCAGCGGGATGAACTAATGTTCATCAAAATGTTTTCTGTTAATCTGCATCAAAAATGTAGTAAAACCCCTCCTGAACGAGTGTCCTATCACTTTCTGTTTGTAAGTTATATTTTTTTAGTAATTTTTCATGCACCCTAGACAGGGCCGATACTCCCAAATGCGTAAATTGTCGAGGAAATCATCCTGCAAATTATCGCGGCTGCGAAGTAGCTAAAGAGCTACAAAGAATGAGAAACAATGCCACTAAACCCCAAGTGAAAGAATCCAGTGAAGTATTCCTTCGCTCTAATAAGATAGATATTTTACTCGTTTCTGAGACCCATTTTACTCGTTCTTCTTACATCAAAATAAGAGGGTACGTTTGCTACCACACAATACACCCCAGCAATAAAGCTAGAGGAGGCTCGGGAATCATAATTAAAGAGAACATCGTGCACCATGAAGAATCGAAAATTGAGGAAGAAAAAATGCAAGTTACCTCGATTAGTGTGCAACTTAAAAACAAATGCTTCAGAATCAAACGTTAGGAAACAACTTCATTATCGGAGGAGACTATAATGCCAAAAATACCTACTGGGGTTCACGGTTAACTACGTCAAAAGGCAAAGAACTCTATGAAGCAGCATCTGTATTCAAGTGCGATTTCCACTCATCTGGAAGGCCTACATACTGGCCCACGGATGCTAACAAAATTCCTGACCTAATTGACTTTTTTATAAGCAGAGGTATCTCAAGTGGATACATAAATGTTGAAGACAGTGACGAGCTACCCTCTGATCACTCACCAGTTATTGTAACAGTCAGTGAAAAAGTGATTCTGAAAGAAAAAACTCCGAGTTTGTTCAATAGAAAAACTTGTTGGGCCTGTTTTCGGCAGCGATTGGAAACATCAATTACACTGAAAGTACCTCTGAAAACACCAGAACAAATAGAAGACGAACTTGACCTTTTTATTAATAACATACAACAAGCAGCCTGGCAAAGTACGCCAGTAAAACAAAACAACAATTGTGACGATCTGAAATTATATCCATTGGAATTGAGGAATCTCCTGAATGCGAAACGAAGAGCAAGGAGAAAGTGGAAAAATAATAGAACGTCTGAAAACAAAACTATACTCAACAGATATACTAATAAACTTAAATATCTAATTAGAACCATGGAAAATGAATCAGTTGAACATTTTCTGAGTAATCTGACTGCAGAGAAAGATACGGAGTATTCTCTCTTTAAGGTAACTAAAAACATTAAAAGACCCAAAGTTATCTCACCCCCAATTAAAAAGGATGATGGGTCATGGGCCAGAAGTAATGTAGAAAAAGCACATCTCTTTGCAGAGCATCTCTTCCAAACTTTTCAACCTTTACCAAATCAATCACCAGACGAAAATACAACTCGGACAGTAAAAACGGACGAACTCGAAATACTGCCAGTTACACTGAAAGAACTTAAAGATGAAATTAAAAGCAACATTAATGCTAAAAAGACTCCCGGTTACGACCTGATATCAGGTCGTATAGTGAAGGAGCTCCCCGAAAAGGCATTACTTAAATTGCTTCACATAATCAATGCTATCTTTAGGCTGAAACATGTACCATCCCAATGGAAGGTTGCGGAAGTCATTATGATATCCAAACCAGGAAAATCGCTAAACGAGAAGACGGGGTACCGGCCAATATCCCTCCTCCCCGTTATGTCGAAACTGTTCGAAAAGCTGCTTCTTAAACGACTTAAACCACTAATAGAAGATAGAAATTTGATCCCAAATCACCAATTCGGATTCAGACAACGACACTCTACAATAGATCAAGTCCATCGAATCACTAACATAATTGAGAGGGCCCTTGAAGGTAAAAAAATATGTGCCAGTATCTTCTTGGATGTGGCTCAAGCCTTTGACAAGGTTTGGCACGAGGGACTAGAGTACAAACTGCACAGGGATCTCCCAAGACAGTACTACTTACTACTGAAGTCCTACCTAGAAAATAGACATTTCAGGGTGAAGCAAGATGACCAATACTCCGGCTTGAAGCCCATAAAAGCAGGGGTCCCGCAGGGTAGTGTTTTAGGGCCAGTACTCTACCTCCTGTACACACGGGACTTACCCCAACAAGAAGGCACAACTGTTGCCACCTTTGCAGATGATACGGCTATCCTCTCTGTTGGAGATGATATAGAAGCTGCAACACGCAAACTACAGACGTCTACTACTGAGGTTTCTAAGTGGACCAAGATGTGGAGAATGAAGCTGAACGAATCAAAATCAGCCCACATCAACTTCACTAACCGAAAAGTCCCAATCTTGGATGTTGAGATCAATTCGAATAAAATACCGCATACTGAAGCAGTTAAATACTTGGGTTTGACACTTGACTCCAAATTAAACTGGAATAAACACATAGAAAAGAAGAAAGAAGAACTTAAAATTAAGTACAGAAGGATGTATTGGCTGATGGGAAGGAATTCCCATCTCTCTCTTCACAACAAACTGCTTATATATAAGCAGATCCTTCGCCCTATTTGGACCTATGGGATACAGATCTGGGGCTGTGCCAAGAAATCAAATATTAAGAAAATCCAAACCTTTCAGAATAAAATACTTAGAAGTATAGTTGGAGCCCCTTGGTACATGCGAAACGATGATATTCATCGAGATTTGAGGATGGAGACCGTCAATGAAATTATTGCAAAATACGCAAGGAAGCATGAACATCGCCTCCACAAACACGAGAACCCGGAGATGCTCTACGTTTTGGACAACGAAGGTGAAATCCGACGTCTCAAGCGAAACAAACCACTGGATTTAGTTGTGCTGCGTGAATAGAAGTGCAATCGAACTCAGTGCTAATTAATTGAGCTATATAATAAAGGGCTAGGTTTTGCTGTAAACCTACCCTCTTGGAGTGTATCTTTATCGATATGTAAAATTGCTAGATGAAATGTATTTAATTCGAGAATCTAGAATTATCATGAATTTTCAAAAATTAGCCTCTCCGAAAAAATTGGTCTTAGAGGTTGTCGAATTTCATAAAATCTGCTTCATCTAATACTCTTTCCAATGGTATAATCAGTTTCAATAATAGCTGTTTTCTTTGGTCTATTATTACTGAGCTAGAGATGAAAACACGATATTAGTGAAGGAACCGAAGGTGATAAGATGAAGCGTACTCGCATGTCTTATTGTTTTTGGATGTTGAAATTGCCTTGTAAACAAATACCTGTACACACTAGTTCAATAACAAAATACCTGGCTTAGATGATGTCTTTGTTTTATAAGCTAGTTCATTTCTCACGATGGCAGGTTTTACAACGCGGGAATACGTACATATGCACTTCGTCTACGGGTTGTGTAGCGGGAGCACCGCAATCGGCCGAAACCGTGAATGTGTAATATTCATCTCAAACTGTTTTTGCCAAAACCACGAATGTGTTGTGTTAAGGGGTGGGATAGTGTCATAAAACTAGTT
>JAVIWC010003275.1:0-10698 GCA_031894815.1 Creontiades dilutus | reverse complement strand
ATCACAACACCGAAAAATGTAGGATAAGAAAAAACGAATCCACATTCAAAATTGAAGAATTTTGTTCTAAAGTATTACCAGCTGAATCAAAAAACTGGTGTTTGGATAGTGGAACTACCTCCCATATGTGCTCTGAAGAGTCGAAGTTCAATTCGATCACACCTTCACATCTAGGAGGAGTAAGACTAGCCAACGGACAAACCGCAAAAATCTCTGGAAAAGGTTGTTTGAAACTGGAACTGACAGACAGAGATACATTAAATCTAACAGAGACATTACTGGTGCCACAATTGAAATCAAACTTGTTATCTGTAGGAAAAATTGCTGACAAGGGTTACACAATTAAATTTCAACGACAGAAAGCAGAAATTCATGATAAACAAAATAAGTTGATAGCTACAGCCTATAGGGAAAATGGTTTATATTACGTAAAAGAAGAATCACCTGAAAAATCTAATATAGTAACAAAGGTTTCAGACAGAAATCTGCGATTATGGCATAAAAAGTTAGCACATTTGAACATAACAGATATGAAGCTAGCCAAAGAAAAAGAAAAGCTACAAGGTTTACAGTTCGACTCAAACGCACAACTAGGAGTCTGTGAAACTTGTTTAAAAGGAAAAATGACCCGCCAACCATTCCCAAATGTTTCAAGGGAAGGAGCAAATGAAAAGTTACAGGTAGTTCATTCCGACGTGGTTGGTCCTATGAAATGTAGAACATCTGGAGGTAACAGATATTTCGTGACATTTATAGACGAATACTCTAGGTATACACGCATATACTTTTTGAAGCGAAAAAACGAAGTTCTAGCAAATTTCAAATTGTATAAAAATGAAGTCGAAATTTTTACAGGCAATAAAATTAAGTTTTTACAAAGTGATAATGGCACAGAATACGTGAACAACGATTTCGACAATTACTTGAAGCACTTTGGTATACAACGACGTCTTTCTGCACCATACACCCCTCAACAAAATGGATTAGCAGAACGAAAAAATAGAACGATACTAGACAAAGCAAGATGCCTAATGCTAGAGGCTAGCATACCGAATTTCTTATGGGCAGAGGCAGTGTACTGTGCTAATTATTTGACAAATCGTTGTCCATCCAAATCGATTGATGGGAACACACCCTTTGAAAAATGGATCGGAAGAACGCCATCAGCAAACCACCTAAAGATTTTTGGTGCAAAGGCATTTGTACTAAACAAAAATAAAACAGAAAAATTTGAATCCAGAGCAACAGAAGGCATTTTTGTCGGATACTCTGAAGTATCGAAAGCTTATAGAATTTGGATACCTCTGAAAAAGAAAATAATTATTGCTAGAGAAGTGAAAATAATTGATGAACCATACTACACTCAAGAAAGAGAAATCAATTTTTATGAAGATATGGAAGAAAATGGAAAACCATCCCAGACACCGATGTGCGATCTTGAAGTAAAAATAAAACAATCTGAAACAAACAAAACACACGAAGAAAATGGAAAACCATCCCAGACACCGATGTGCGATCTTGAAGTAAAAATAAAACAATCTGAAACAAACAAAACACACGAAGAAAATGATGAAGACTCGGAGAACGAAGATGACAATAAAATCGAAAATCGTGAAATCTTGGCCATAAATGAATCAGATGTTGGATTTAGGAGGGAATAATCCCACATTAGCATCAATTAATTATTCCTAGATGTAGCCTCACCCCCTCCTGCTTTAGTCTGATTACTTTCTCTCAGTTCTTTTTCATTGCGTGTACCGCCATTACGTCTCTCTCCTTTTCTGTTTTATTTAAATATACAATCTCGTATTATATCGGAGTTTATGTCGCTTCCCTATATAACACTAGGTTATGGGCCCAGCGTGATTAATACGAGTTTAATTAAGTCGGTTAAAGTGTTGTGTGTTGTGAAAACAGTTAGTGGTGCCGATCGTCACGTGGTTCGTGAAGCAGTTGGTTCCGTGAGTTCGGAAAGTCGCTTGTTCGGTGTGATTCGCTATGGCTTCCACTACTTATCAACCGGTCAACATCAAACTATTTGATGGAACTGGATTTGAGCATTGGATATATCGGGTCGAGAGAATGCTTGCGAGAAATCAATGTCTGACAGCATTGGAAACTCCCCGGCCTACGGACGTCGCTTTGTGCAAGTTGTGGGACAAGGATAATGATAAAGCAATGGATTTAATCGTCCAGTGCACAGCGGATAGCGTTTTGGATCTCATTAAACCTATGAATACCGCTAAAGGCATGGTCGATACCTTGAGAAATACGTACGTTCAAAAAGGATTGAGTTCGAGACTAACCCTTCAGAAAAAGTTGCGTACTATGAAATACAACTTTGAAAATCCTCTACAGAATTACCTTGTTGATTTTGATAAATTGATTTTGGAACTCTCAGACGCAGGCGCAAAAATTGATGACGAAGAGTACGTCTCTCAACTCCTATCGTCATTACCAGATGAGTTCAATGCCGTGATCACCTCGATCGATATTCTACTTACCTCCGGCGAAACAAATAGAAATATCGTGACGAGAGAATTCGTCAAGAATAAATTATTGACTGAGTCAGGACGAATTTCTAATAAAAATACAGAGAGTTCTGAGAAAGAAGACCCCGGGAATGCATTCTTTAGTCACGGAAAAGGTAGGGGAAGAAATCCTCAGTTTCGGGATTTCAGACGAGGAAGTCGCCATTTCCGTGGAAACTCGCGTAATTTTCGTGGAAGTGTAGGAGTAAACAATTATCCAGAGTCATCGTCATCTAGTTCAAACAGACTTGGTGCTAATTCGCATGGATCTACGTTCACTGGGAAATGTTACAGGTGTAATGAACGTGGACACTTACGTTCGGAATGTCCGTTGAGAAAAACTTCACACATCACAAATGGATGTGGAGAAGAAGAAGAAGATGAAATAGCGGTTTTAACATTAAATAACCTTCCGAGCGAATCAAAACAAAAACAAACTGACTTTAGTTTGGCCGTTGATGATCCGCAAGTTGAATTTATAGTAGATAGTGGTTCTACCAACCATTTAATTAAACCAGAGTTTGTTCCGTACATGAAAAATTTAAGCGTGTGTGAACATCGGATTGGAGTCGCAAAGGTTGGCGAGTACGTCGTAGCAAAAACTGTTGGTGATTTACCAGTGCGAACATTTGAAAATGCTCCGCTTGTTTTGAAAAGCGTTTATGTGTGCGACAATCTTCTCTGCAACCTGTTATCGGTGAAACAAATGGTTGAAAGAGGTCTTGAGGTGACTTTTGAAGGTGATCTCGTAAATATTTCGAAAAATGGTCACGTGTTGATGGTTGGCGAAAGAAGAGGAAATCTGTTTGTTGTGGTTTTGAAGCAGAAATCTGAAGTTGTTGCGAACGTTTGTAATAGTGTTCCTGATGCTGAACTTATGCATAGAAGAATGGGACATTCAAGTAATTATCCGGTAACTAGGATATGTGAAATTTGTGCGAAATCAAAACATGCGCGCTCACCATTTAGAAATGAAATTCCGGAAGATAGGAAAGCTAAGTTTCCTTTGCACATAGTCTCTTCTGATGTCTTGGGTAAAATGACGCCTACCAGTCATGCAAGTAATTCATACTACGTCTCTTTTATCGACCATTATACCAGTTTTGGTATGATATACTTGATGAAACGGAAAGACGAAGTGGAATCGTATTTTCGCAAGTATGTTAACCTTGTAGAAAATAAATTTGGCAGGTGCATGGAATTCTTGCGTGTGGATTGTGGTGGAGAATATACCAGTCATTCTTTTCGGAAATTTTGTGATGAAAAAGGAATCACACTGATTTATAATATACCTAGAAACCCGGAATTAAATGGTAAAGCCGAATCTTATAATAATGCAGATGGCTAGGTCTCTACTCTTTGAATCTACTCTACCGAAAGAAATACGAAGCTGCTCTTACATCCATGTATTTATTGAACAGGCTGCCCACTCGAGACCTTCCGATAACACCAGCTGGGTACGGGTACAAACCGGACCTGAAGAGGATACGAGTCTTCGGATGCACAGCATACGCTCACATTCCGGCAGAAGACCGTAAGGGAAAACTAGCTGCTCGCTCTACTCGTATGATAATGGTTGGTTATTGTAATAATGGCTATAGGCTGTGGGATCCTATTCGCCGTAAGATTATTACAGCAAGGTCAGTGATATTCGATGAAACACCGCCACTTCACCAAATCGAAGTAGAGGCTGACCCTGAGAGGACTCCAGTTATATCTAAAACCTCTCCCAAGACTCCTCCCGGAACGACTCCCACTAGCTCTCCAGAAAAGGTGCCTCATACTACGCCCGTGTCAACCGGACGTCC
The DNA here is from genome assembly GCA_031894815.1 of Creontiades dilutus. NCBI lineage: Eukaryota > Metazoa > Arthropoda > Insecta > Hemiptera > Miridae > Creontiades > Creontiades dilutus. Next base: position 6,359 of record JAVIWC010003275.1, on the reverse strand, counting down.
ACCCTCCGTCCCAGTTCCTGTACTTCGTCGTGGAAATCGAGAAAGAAAGCCACCTATAAGGTTTGATGATTATGTAACTTCATTGGCACTATCCATGAATTTTCTCAATGACATGGATTCCCCTAATACGTACGAGGAGGCCTTAGAAGCGGACAAAGGATGGATGGTTGCCGTAGAGAAAGAACTGAATTCGCTGGAGAAGAATGGTACTTGGGAGTTGGTACCAGTTCCGCCCGAGGCTCTTGTCATCGACTCGAGATGGGTGTTCACCAGAAAAATTGTCGATGGATCTCCTCAAATGAAGGCTAGATTGGTCGCCCGAGGTTACCAGCAGCCAGTTCTTGATGAGGACGCTAATTTCTCACCAGTCTGCCGTCTCGTCACTCTGAGGGTACTGCTCAATTTGGCGGTCGATGAGGAAATGAAAATTGAGCAACTAGATTGCAAATCAGCGTTTCTTAAATCGAAATTAAAAGAACCTGTATATATGAAGCCCCCTTCTGGTCTTAAAAATGTAAATGGTCTAGTCTGCAAATTAGTTAAAAGCCTTTATGGTTTACGCCAAAGCCCAAGATGTTTTAATGATTATGTTAATGAAAAATTGAGTATTTTGGGACTTACCCGGTCAAAAATTGATCCATGTTTATATTTCAAAAAGAATTTGTGGATTCTGATTTGGATCGACGATTTTCTTGTTTTTTCCAAGTCCGAAAATGAACTTGAGTTTGTTAAATCTACTCTCAAAACTCACTTCGAGTTGAAAGAATTTAACATGAAAAATGATTTGTTGTACTTGGGTTTAGAAATCAAAATTCAGCCCAACAAGATAACTATCACACAAAATAACTTGATTGATAAAGTCATAACCCTATTCAATTTACAAGATTCTAAGCCTCATAATATTCCAATCTCACCTAATTTAAATTTAGTAAAAAATGTAAACTGTGATTTAAATTTACCTTACCGAGAACTCATAGGAAGTCTCATGTATATTATGCTAGGTTCTCGACCAGACATATGTTATTCAATTTCTTACTTCGGTAGATTTCAAAGTTGCTTTTCGGAAACTCATTTCCACCATTTGAAAAATGTTGTTCGATACCTAAAGTCAACCAAAAATATAGGTTTGACCTTCACGAAATGTAATTCTGGCACTAACTTGATAACAGGTTTTGCCGATTCAGATTTTGCTTCTTGCATTCAAGATAGAAAAAGTGTATCTGGTTTTTTGATCAAGCTTAATGATAAAATTATCTCGTGGCAGTCAAAGAAACAAGCTGTCGTTTCACTCTCCACCTGTGAAGCTGAATATGTATCTCTATCAGATTGCATCAAGGAATGTATTTTTGTTAGTCAATTGTTAATGGAAATTGTTACCTGCAAGCTACCAATTATCGTGTATGAAGATAATCAATCTTGCATAAAAATGGCAAAAACTTGGGAAACTAAAAGATCCAAGCACATAGACGTGCGTTTTCATTTTGTCAAAGATTTAGTTGATCAAAATAAATTTAAAATAGAATATGTACCTACAGCGGAACAACCCGCAGATATATTTACTAAAGGTCTTCCTAAAATTAAATTCGAAAAATTTAGAAAAATGCTGAACTTGAATGTACTTGAAACTTGAATATTTAGTTGATAACTTTAATGTTTTTTTGAATAATATCTTTGTATCAAATGAGATGCCGTATTGAAATATCCATGTGATTTCATACGTATTGAAAGACTGATTGTAAATTTCGGACTAATATTTGATTCAGGTAATAAATTTGAAATCGTCCACTGTTTAGGACACAAGTTGTTGATTTGAAACTAATGTAGGATTAAGGGGGAATGTTGGATTTAGGAGGGAATAATCCCACATTAGCATCAATTAATTATTCCTAGATGTAGCCTCACCCCCTCCTGCTTTAGTCTGATTACTTTCTCTCAGTTCTTTTTCATTGCGTGTGCCGCCATTACCTGTCTCTCCTTTTCTGTTTTACTTAAATATAAAATCTCGTATTATATCGGAGTTTATGTCGCTTCCCTATATAACACTATACTATGCCGTGGTATACGATATGGTGTACGTACACGTATTTATATGGTATTACTGCTATCTGTATCTCATCCCTGTTCTTAACGACGACCCGGTTGATGTGGGTTGATCGGAATCAATTGAACTAAATCTGTTTTAACTATTTTGAAACGAATCCTCAGTCAACGTACTTTACTGCATCTGTATTTTTCTTTCCCAAGTTCCGCTGTTTGAGAATGACTGAAATTTATGGATGCCTCCCAGCAATTCTAATCACTTTGTTGCCCAACATCGGTTTCTTCCTTATCGTGGATCTCACAGAGGACAATGGCAAGTGGTACAGCAGGCTCGAGCACCCATCCTGGGGTGTTAGTACTGGAGACATTTATTTTCCTTTACTATTGACGGTGAACTTTTTACAAGGCCAGTAATCCTGTTACTTCATTAGAGCTATTTTTGTTGGCTAGAATAAGGTACTTCTGCAGTTTATCAAAGGAAAAAAGTCGTTAGCCCCACAAAATGTTTGTAGGTTTTTATAAGAAGACGACGATTGACGAAAGTTTACCAAATCGGTCGCTGAAAAGGCACACTTTAAGCATTTCAATTTAAAAAAATATATTTTTAGAGATACCTAATGAAAATGTATAGGCTTGGCTTTGAATAGAATAAGCCCACCTCCCTGCCACTGTCTATATGTAAAATATGTTGTATTGTATTTTTGTATGTCCCAAAAACTCAAAAAATCTCCACCGATTTCGTTGGGGTGGGGCGCCGGTTGACGATGAAATTTTGTTTTAGTATGACGTCCCAACTTTTTTTTGAAATATTGTCATCCAAACCCCCGTAACTCGCTTGGGTAAACATATGGTAGTTGAATGGCTGTAGGAAATTCGAACTGGGACATTAAGAGCAGAATGAAATTACCAGCTGAGTGATCTAAATTCTTTCCTCCTCATCCTAGGAAGTTGAATTTTAATAGGGAGGCTCTCTGGGATAAGAAGTTAGGATTTTAATAACGAAAGAAGAGGCCATAACTCATCATCCCTTCATATCACTGACTCCACCCCACCCACATGGAATCACTTGATTTATTTCCAAAGATTGTGGAACTAGTAAACCCTAAGTATCCATAGCTTTTCTGATGAATATTGGTACAGGTATTCCAGCCAGGTTCCCGACTATTTTCCGAAATTGGTAAAACTGCTTGATAATGAACGAGAACCCTTAAATTTGCAGGTTACGCTGCTTTTATTGCCTGGGATGTCGGTGGACGATTATGGATGAATTGGACAGTAGCTGTTTATGGAACCAGCCTCCTCTTGCTTTGGATCCATTTCCCCATCTTCCTCGGCTTCAAGGCTCTCGGATATGGAGCAATAGACATCACCTTATCCCTCTGCGCAACGCTGGCGGCTACCTGCATGTTCTTCTTGAAACACAAGATAGCCGGTTACCTCATGCTCCCCCACCTTTGCGTCCTGACCTATGACACTGTGCGTGATTGGTGGATGTATACCCACAACAGACCGGGCCGTACTAAAGAGGTGACACCTCCAGAGGGGCCTTCCGCCATGTAGAAGCCAGCCATTACAAGTCTAAGCAGTGTAAAGTTATCGATCAAGTTATTGACTAAACAAAAATAAATCAGAGATCAAAAATGTAATTGTCATGTTTGTTATTTTACAGGCACTGGGGTGATTCTCCCATTTATACCGAAATTAGGTCCATTTTTATATTATTTACATCTAAATTTTTTTTTCATTTAACACAACGTGTTATTTACTTGGTTTCCAGTCACATTTAAATGAAATATTCATTAATTTTCGTAAATGAATAAAAGTAAAATACGTATTTCCGCACACAAAGTGTCAAAAAGTTATTCCCTGTGTTGTTGAATTGTGATTCAACTACATTTCTGTAATTAGTGGACATTATGTTGACAAAATCGAAAATTTAATTTAAAGAGCTGGCTCAAGAAGTGGGGCGTCGCCGGACCAACATGGATTTTTTCTGAAAATTTCAGATTTTTGCTCCAGCCATTTGAGAAAAATCGTGCGTACGGCGTACTACGTACGGCGGACGGACGGAAAAAGTTGTATTGCAGATTCGGATTCTACACCCTCCGAAACGTAAACCATGAAATTTTCAGGGGTGGTTAGAATTTTTTTTTCAAGAGCGATTACAATGGCTTATTATTGAATAATAAACCAAAAACTACAAAAATCGACTAAGAATTTCTGGCTGGCAGCGTCTACGAAATTTGACACACACCCTCACGTACCCCTATCGTTTTTCTTCGCTGGTTCGTTCTTAGAATGACCCGAAACGGAGTCATCAGTTTTTTCCGATGTCTGGGTTTGCCACACCTCCGTGGATCAATTCTAATAAATGAAATATACTTGACGATTCTTTGCTTCAGAGGGACGCCCTCAAATATGAATTGGATTGTTGAACTTTTATGTTTTCCAGGATACAACGAATTTCTATAATGGGAATTATTGTAATTTCTAAATCTTATTTAGTGGATTTTGAATCTCACATTTCGTTCAAATGATGTTATACACATCTACTGAGAGTTCATGCACTTTTTTGCTCGTATACCCGATCCCATATTTTAAATGTAACTAGTTACAGGTTGAGTGAATAAGAAAAAATCAGTTTCAGTACTGACAAATGAGAGTGGAGCTCAACGGATTAACAGATTGGAATGACCTCGCACATTCGTTAATTAGTTTCAGATTTCAGCTGAAAAGCCAGAAAAGGACTAAGCTTCTGAATTCATTATGTTAATTGAGATGGCTTGTATGTCAAAAAGAATCTATTATAACTGTTATCATCACATGTCGGATAATTGGAGAATTTCCTTCAGAACTCACTCGCCTGATCACTTCATCCTCTACTATCAGCCATTCTCTCGGCTGTCCCAAAAAAAGCTCCATGCACCGATCCTGCTAGTGTACATTCACAAACGAAAAGAACCGCAATTGGTCTGCTCACCGTAATTTACTACCACTTTCATTTCAGTTTTCCTGATTTCAAAGGAGACTCAATTCTCTTTGCGATATTGTGAATCTATCTGTGATCGTGACATCCATTATTTTTTGTACCGAAATTCAATAAACCGAATTTCATACACAGAAGAGAATTTCATTTTGCCCTGACATCCTTGACATTTTGATCTAAAACAAATCGATACAACAGGAAACATAAGAAAATTTACAGAACTAATTTATTAAGATTTTACAAAACTTTGACAACCCTTAAAGGGCACTTTAAATTAAGTGAGAGTGCTAAAGAATTGGGGCGTTGACGGACCAATATTGATTTTTCCGGAAAATTTCAGATTTTTTGCTCCAGCCGTTTGGAAGAAATCGTGCGTACGGCGTACGACGTACGGCGGACGGACGGAAAATTTTTTATTGCAGATTCGGATTCTACACCCTTTGAAACGTAAACCATAAAAATTTCAGGGGGGTTTAGCATTTTTTTTTCAAGAGCGATTACAATGGTATATTATTGAATGATAAACCAAAATTGAAGAAATTAAATTCATCAAAACCGTCACTTTGGTCGAGGGAGTCTTCACCGCGAGGAAATAGTGAACTTGTTAAATGAAGGAGATTGGGCATCACTTGCAAGGTATGGAAGTGAGGCCTCTAAATACAGAAAAAATGCATTAATTGCTTTATAAAAAACAATGTTTAATGTTTAAACAGCAGACAGACAGACTTATAGTCTAGAATAAAACACGGAGGACGCAACGAATTGACAAAGCCAACTATCAGGAGACGTGAAACAGCCCGAATCGAGACAATTGGCGTCATGCAGCATTATGTACGAAGTTTTGCTGGTTCCTGCTTGAATCGGCGTATAGGTCACATTAATCCTCGTTGGGTTAACTAATTGTTCCCATTTATTTCCCATATCTTGGCTTGGACCTTTAATTGTCCCCCGAAATTTAAAAACAAAAATAATATGGTATTAAGTTTTAACTATGACTTTTGAACTAATTTATCTCTTTTCCCAAAATGGAAATTTCAGACATACAATTATTAGTAATTAAGACCAATTATTAGTAATTAAGGGTTTGCCAAGTGTCTAAATTAAAAGCATTCTTAAGAGAATTGATGCTAAATTTGAATTTTCAGCTAGTTCATTAATTGATCTTCAGCAATTATTGATTTCCTTCGAATCTCGGCATTTTTCTTCCATTTTCTGTTTTTTATTTAACGAATTTCCTTTAAACAAAAAGTCAGAATAAAGTAGATTCCATTACATACTCCTACTTCCAAAATGTTATTTGTCATAGACTATTTCAGAATTTAAAAAATAAAAT
>JAVIWC010003274.1:0-10484 GCA_031894815.1 Creontiades dilutus | reverse complement strand
ATCGAAAAAGGGACTTCAGATTCGTGTTCAGCACCCCGAAAAACCCCTTAGAGAGTAGGTTTGAAAGGGATTAAACAGAGATAATTTTTGAGCAATTTTGATGAAAAATCGCGAAAATAACCATGAAGGAAGCGTTTTATCGAAAAACGGACTTCAGATTCGTGTTCAGCACCCCGAAAAACCCCTTAGAGAGTAGGTTTGAAAGGGATTAAACAGAGATAATTTTTGAGCAATTTTGATGAAAAAACGCGAAAATAACCATGAAGGAAGCGTTTTATCGAAAAACGGACTTCAGATTCGTGTTCAGCACCCCGAAAAACCCCTTAGAGAGTAGGTTTGAAAGGGATTAAACAGAGATAATTTTTGAGCAATTTTGATGAAAAAATCGCGAAAATAACCATGAAGGAAGCGTTTTATCGAAAAAACGGACTTCAGATTCGTGTTCAGCACCCCGAAAAACCCCTTAGAGAGTAGGTTTGAAAGGGATTAAACAGAGATAATTTTTGAGCAATTTTGATGAAAAATCGCGAAAATAACCATGAAGGAAGCGTTTTATCGAAAAAGGGACTTCAGATTCGTGTTCAGCACCCCGAAAAACCCCTTAGAGAGTAGGTTTGAAAGGGATTAAACAGAGATAATTTTTGAGCAATTTTGATGAAAAATCGCGAAAATAACCATGAAGGAAGCGTTTTATCGAAAAAGGGACTTCAGATTCGTGTTCAGCACCCCGAAAAACCCCTTAGAGAGTAGGTTTGAAAGGGATTAAACAGAGATAATTTTTGAGCAATTTTGATGAAAAATCGCGAAAATAACCATGAAGGAAGCGTTTTATCGAAAAACGGACTTCAGATTCGTGTTCAGCACCCCGAAAAACCCCTTAGAGAGTAGGTTTGAAAGGGATTAAACAGAGATAATTTTTGAGCAATTTTGATGAAAAATCGCGAAAATAACCATGAAGGAAGCGTTTTATCGAAAAACGGACTTCAGATTCGTGTTCAGCACCCCGAAAAACCCCTTAGAGAGTAGGTTTGAAAGGGATTAAACAGAGATAATTTTTGAGCAATTTTGATGAAAAATCGCGAAAATAACCATGAAGGAAGCGTTTTATCGAAAAACGGACTTCAGATTCGTGTTCAGCACCCCGAAAAACCCCTTAGAGAGTAGGTTTGAAAGGGATTAAACAGAGATAATTTTTGAGCAATTTTGATGAAAAATCGCGAAAATAACCATGAAGGAAGCGTTTTATCGAAAAACGGACTTCAGATTCGTGTTCAGCACCCCGAAAAACCCCTTAGAGAGTAGGTTTGAAAGGGATTAAACAGAGATAATTTTTGAGCAATTTTGATGAAAAATCGCGAAAATAACCATGAAGGAAGCGTTTTATCGAAAAACGGACTTCAGATTCGTGTTCAGCACCCCGAAAAACCCCTTAGAGAGTAGGTTTGAAAGGGATTAAACAGAGATAATTTTTGAGCAATTTTGATGAAAAATCGCGAAAATAACCATGAAGGAAGCGTTTTATCGAAAAACGGACTTCAGATTCGTGTTCAGCACCCCGAAAAACCCCTTAGAGAGTAGGTTTGAAAGGATTAAACAGAGATAATTTTTGAGCAATTTTGATGAAAAATCGCGAAAATAACCATGAAGGAAGCGTTTTATCGAAAAACGGACTTCAGATTCGTGTTCAGCACCCCGAAAAACCCCTTAGAGAGTAGGTTTGAAAGGGATTAAACAGAGATAATTTTTGAGCAATTTTGATGAAAAATCGCGAAAATAACCATGAAGGAAGCGTTTTATCGAAAAACGGACTTCAGATTCGTGTTCAGCACCCCGAAAAACCCCTTAGAGAGTAGGTTTGAAAGGGATTAAACAGAGATAATTTTTGAGCAATTTTGATGAAAAATCGCGAAAATAACCATGAAGGAAGCGTTTTATCGAAAAAGGGACTTCAGATTCGTGTTCAGCACCCCGAAAAACCCCTTAGAGAGTAGGTTTGAAAGGGATTAAACAGAGATAATTTTTGAGCAATTTTGATGAAAAATCGCGAAAATAACCATGAAGGAAGCGTTTTATCGAAAAACGGACTTCAGATTCGTGTTCAGCACCCCGAAAAACCCCTTAGAGAGTAGGTTTGAAAGGGATTAAACAGAGATAATTTTTGAGCAATTTTGATGAAAAATCGCGAAAATAACCATGAAGGAAGCGTTTTATCGAAAAACGGACTTCAGATTCGTGTTCAGCACCCCGAAAAACCCCTTAGAGAGTAGGTTTGAAAGGGATTAAACAGAGATAATTTTTGAGCAATTTTGATGAAAAATCGCGAAAATAACCATGAAGGAAGCGTTTTATCGAAAAACGGACTTCAGATTCGTGTTCAGCACCCCGAAAAACCCCTTAGAGAGTAGGTTTGAAAGGGATTAAACAGAGATAATTTTTGAGCAATTTTGATGAAAAATCGCGAAAATAACCATGAAGGAAGCGTTTTATCGAAAAACGGACTTCAGATTCGTGTTCAGCACCCCGAAAAACCCCTTAGAGAGTAGGTTTGAAAGGGATTAAACAGAGATAATTTTTGAGCAATTTTGATGAAAAATCGCGAAAATAACCATGAAGGAAGCGTTTTATCGAAAAACGGACTTCAGATTCGTGTTCAGCACCCCGAAAAACCCCTTAGAGAGTAGGTTTGAAAGGGATTAAACAGAGATAATTTTTGAGCAATTTTGATGAAAAATCGCGAAAATAACCATGAAGGAAGCGTTTTATCGAAAAAGGACTTCAGATTCGTGTTCAGCACCCCGAAAAACCCCTTAGAGAGTAGGTTTGAAAGAGATTAAACAGAGATTGATGAAAAATCGAGAAAATAACCATGAAGGAAGCGTTTTATCGAAAAACGGACTTCAGATTCGTGTTCAGCACCCCGAAAAACCCCTTAGAGAGTAGGTTTGAAAGAGATTAAACAGAGATAATTTTTGAGCATTTTTGATGAAAAATCGCGAAAATAACCATGAAGGAAGCGTTTTATCGAAAAACGGACTTCAGATTCGTGTTCAGCACCCCGAAAAACCCCTTAGAAAGTAGGTTTGAAAGGGATTAAACAGAGATAATTTTTGAGCAATTTTGATGAAAAATCGCGAAAATAACCATGAAGGAAGCGTTTTATCGAAAAAGAGACTTCAGATTCGTGTTCAGCACCCCGAAAAACCCCTTAGAGAGTAGGTTTGAAAGGGATTAAACAGAGATAATTTTTGAGCAATTTTGATGAAAAATCGCGAAAATAACCATGAAGGAAGCGTTTTATCGAAAAACGGACTTCAGATTCGTGTTCAGCACCCCGAAAAACCCCTTAGAGAGTAGGTTTGAAAGGGATTAAACAGAGATAATTTTTGAGCAATTTTGATGAAAAATCGCGAAAATAACCATGAAGGAAGCGTTTTATCGAAAAACGGACTTCAGATTCGTGTTCAGCACCCCGAAAAACCCCTTAGAGAGTAGGTTTGAAAGGGATTAAACAGAGATAATTTTTGAGCAATTTTGATGAAAAATCGCGAAAATAACCATGAAGGAAGCGTTTTATCGAAAAAGGGACTTCAGATTCGTGTTCAGCACCCCGAAAAACCCCTTAGAGAGTAGGTTTGAAAGGGATTAAACAGAGATAATTTTTGAGCAATTTTGATGAAAAATCGCGAAAATAACCATGAAGGAAGCGTTTTATCGAAAAACGGACTTCAGATTCGTGTTCAGCACCCCGAAAAACCCCTTAGAGAGTAGGTTTGAAAGGGATTAAACAGAGATAATTTTTGAGCAATTTTGATGAAAAATCGCGAAAATAACCATGAAGGAAGCGTTTTATCGAAAAACGGACTTCAGATTCGTGTTCAGCACCCCGAAAAACCCCTTAGAGAGTAGGTTTGAAAGGGATTAAACAGAGATAATTTTTGAGCAATTTTGATGAAAAATCGCGAAAATAACCATGAAGGAAGCGTTTTATCGAAAAACGGACTTCAGATTCGTGTTCAGCACCCCGAAAAACCCCTTAGAGAGTAGGTTTGAAAGGGATTAAACAGAGATAATTTTTGAGCAATTTTGATGAAAAATCGCGAAAATAACCATGAAGGAAGCGTTTTATCGAAAAACGGACTTCAGATTCGTGTTCAGCACCCCGAAAAACCCCTTAGAGAGTAGGTTTGAAAGGGATTAAACAGAGATAATTTTTGAGCAATTTTGATGAAAAATCGCGAAAATAACCATGAAGGAAGCGTTTTATCGAAAAACGGACTTCAGATTCGTGTTCAGCACCCCGAAAAACCCCTTAGAGAGTAGGTTTGAAAGGGATTAAACAGAGATAATTTTTGAGCAATTTTGATGAAAAATCGCGAAAATAACCATGAAGGAAGCGTTTTATCGAAAAACGGACTTCAGATTCGTGTTCAGCACCCCGAAAAACCCCTTAGAGAGTAGGTTTGAAAGGATTAAACAGAGATAATTTTTGAGCAATTTTGATGAAAAATCGCGAAAATAACCATGAAGGAAGCGTTTTATCGAAAAACGGACTTCAGATTCGTGTTCAGCACCCCGAAAAACCCCTTAGAGAGTAGGTTTGAAAGGGATTAAACAGAGATAATTTTTGAGCAATTTTGATGAAAAATCGCGAAAATAACCATGAAGGAAGCGTTTTATCGAAAAACGGACTTCAGATTCGTGTTCAGCACCCCGAAAAACCCCTTAGAGAGTAGGTTTGAAAGGGATTAAACAGAGATAATTTTTGAGCAATTTTGATGAAAAATCGCGAAAATAACCATGAAGGAAGCGTTTTATCGAAAAACGGACTTCAGATTCGTGTTCAGCACCCCGAAAAACCCCTTAGAGAGTAGGTTTGAAAGGGATTAAACAGAGATAATTTTTGAGCAATTTTGATGAAAAATCGCGAAAATAACCATGAAGGAAGCGTTTTATCGAAAAACGGACTTCAGATTCGTGTTCAGCACCCCGAAAAACCCCTTAGAGAGTAGGTTTGAAAGGGATTAAACAGAGATAATTTTTGAGCAATTTTGATGAAAAATCGCGAAAATAACCATGAAGGAAGCGTTTTATCGAAAAAGGGACTTCAGATTCGTGTTCAGCACCCCGAAAAACCCCTTAGAGAGTAGGTTTGAAAGGGATTAAACAGAGATAATTTTTGAGCAATTTTGATGAAAAATCGCGAAAATAACCATGAAGGAAGCGTTTTATCGAAAAACGGACTTCAGATTCGTGTTCAGCACCCCGAAAAACCCCTTAGAGAGTAGGTTTGAAAGGATTAAACAGAGATAATTTTTGAGCAATTTTGATGAAAAATCGCGAAAATAACCATGAAGGAAGCGTTTTATCGAAAAACGGACTTCAGATTCGTGTTCAGCACCCCGAAAAACCCCTTAGAGAGTAGGTTTGAAAGGGATTAAACAGAGATAATTTTTGAGCAATTTTGATGAAAAATCGCGAAAATAACCATGAAGGAAGCGTTTTATCGAAAAACGGACTTCAGATTCGTGTTCAGCACCCCGAAAAACCCCTTAGAGAGTAGGTTTGAAAGGGATTAAACAGAGATAATTTTTGAGCAATTTTGATGAAAAATCGCGAAAATAACCATGAAGGAAGCGTTTTATCGAAAAACGGACTTCAGATTCGTGTTCAGCACCCCGAAAAACCCCTTAGAGAGTAGGTTTGAAAGGGATTAAACAGAGATAATTTTTGAGCAATTTTGATGAAAAATCGCGAAAATAACCATGAAGGAAGCGTTTTATCGAAAAAGGGACTTCAGATTCGTGTTCAGCACCCCGAAAAACCCCTTAGAGAGTAGGTTTGAAAGGGATTAAACAGAGATAATTTTTGAGCAATTTTGATGAAAAATCGCGAAAATAACCATGAAGGAAGCGTTTTATCGAAAAACGGACTTCAGATTCGTGTTCAGCACCCCGAAAAACCCCTTAGAGAGTAGGTTTGAAAGGGATTAAACAGAGATAATTTTTGAGCAATTTTGATGAAAAATCGCGAAAATAACCATGAAGGAAGCGTTTTATCGAAAAACGGACTTCAGATTCGTGTTCAGCACCCCGAAAAACCCCTTAGAGAGTAGGTTTGAAAGGGATTAAACAGAGATAATTTTTGAGCAATTTTGATGAAAAATCGCGAAAATAACCATGAAGGAAGCGTTTTATCGAAAAACGGACTTCAGATTCGTGTTCAGCACCCCGAAAAACCCCTTAGAGAGTAGGTTTGAAAGGGATTAAACAGAGATAATTTTTGAGCAATTTTGATGAAAAATCGCGAAAATAACCATGAAGGAAGCGTTTTATCGAAAAAGGGACTTCAGATTCGTGTTCAGCACCCCGAAAAACCCCTTAGAGAGTAGGTTTGAAAGGGATTAAACAGAGATAATTTTTGAGCAATTTTGATGAAAAATCGCGAAAATAACCATGAAGGAAGCGTTTTATCGAAAAACGGACTTCAGATTCGTGTTCAGCACCCCGAAAAACCCCTTAGAGAGTAGGTTTGAAAGGGATTAAACAGAGATAATTTTTGAGCAATTTTGATGAAAAATCGCGAAAATAACCATGAAGGAAGCGTTTTATCGAAAAACGGACTTCAGATTCGTGTTCAGCACCCCGAAAAACCCCTTAGAGAGTAGGTTTGAAAGGGATTAAACAGAGATAATTTTTGAGCAATTTTGATGAAAAATCGCGAAAATAACCATGAAGGAAGCGTTTTATCGAAAAAGGGACTTCAGATTCGTGTTCAGCACCCCGAAAAACCCCTTAGAGAGTAGGTTTGAAAGGGATTAAACAGAGATAATTTTTGAGCAATTTTGATGAAAAATCGCGAAAATAACCATGAAGGAAGCGTTTTATCGAAAAACGGACTTCAGATTCGTGTTCAGCACCCCGAAAAACCCCTTAGAGAGTAGGTTTGAAAGGGATTAAACAGAGATAATTTTTGAGCAATTTTGATGAAAAATCGCGAAAATAACCATGAAGGAAGCGTTTTATCGAAAAACGGACTTCAGATTCGTGTTCAGCACCCCGAAAAACCCCTTAGAGAGTAGGTTTGAAAGGGATTAAACAGAGATAATTTTTGAGCAATTTTGATGAAAAATCGCGAAAATAACCATGAAGGAAGCGTTTTATCGAAAAAAGGACTTCAGATTCGTGTTCAGCACCCCGAAAAACCCCTTAGAGAGTAGGTTTGAAAGGATTAAACAGAGATAATTTTTGAGCAATTTTGATGAAAAATCGCGAAAATAACCATGAAGGAAGCGTTTTATCGAAAAACGGACTTCAGATTCGTGTTCAGCACCCCGAAAAACCCCTTAGAGAGTAGGTTTGAAAGGGATTAAACAGAGATAATTTTTGAGCAATTTTGATGAAAAATCGCGAAAATAACCATGAAGGAAGCGTTTTATCGAAAAACGGACTTCAGATTCGTGTTCAGCACCCCGAAAAACCCCTTAGAGAGTAGGTTTGAAAGGGATTAAACAGAGATAATTTTTGAGCAATTTTGATGAAAAATCGCGAAAATAACCATGAAGGAAGCGTTTTATCGAAAAAGGGACTTCAGATTCGTGTTCAGCACCCCGAAAAACCCCTTAGAGAGTAGGTTTGAAAGGGATTAAACAGAGATAATTTTTGAGCAATTTTGATGAAAAATCGCGAAAATAACCATGAAGGAAGCGTTTTATCGAAAAACGGACTTCAGATTCGTGTTCAGCACCCCGAAAAACCCCTTAGAGAGTAGGTTTGAAAGCGATTAAACAGAGATAATTTTTGAGCAATTTTGATGAAAAATCGCGAAAATAACCATGAAGGAAGCGTTTTATCGAAAAACGGACTTCAGATTCGTGTTCAGCACCCCGAAAAACCCCTTAGAGAGTAGGTTTGAAAGGGATTAAACAGAGATAATTTTTGAGCAATTTTGATGAAAAATCGCGAAAATAACCATGAAGGAAGCGTTTTATCGAAAAACGGACTTCAGATTCGTGTTCAGCACCCCGAAAAACCCCTTAGAGAGTAGGTTTGAAAGGGATTAAACAGAGATAATTTTTGAGCAATTTTGATGAAAAATCGCGAAAATAACCATGAAGGAAGCGTTTTATCGAAAAACGGACTTCAGATTCGTGTTCAGCACCCCGAAAAACCCCTTAGAGAGTAGGTTTGAAAGGGATTAAACAGAGATAATTTTTGAGCAATTTTGATGAAAAATCGCGAAAATAACCATGAAGGAAGCGTTTTATCGAAAAACGGACTTCAGATTCGTGTTCAGCACCCCGAAAAACCCCTTAGAGAGTAGGTTTGAAAGGGATTAAACAGAGATAATTTTTGAGCAATTTTGATGAAAAATCGCGAAAATAACCATGAAGGAAGCGTTTTATCGAAAAACGGACTTCAGATTCGTGTTCAGCACCCCGAAAAACCCCTTAGAGAGTAGGTTTGAAAGCGATTAAACAGAGATAATTTTTGAGCAATTTTGATGAAAAATCGCGAAAATAACCATGAAGGAAGCGTTTTATCGAAAAACGGACTTCAGATTCGTGTTCAGCACCCCGAAAAACCCCTTAGAGAGTAGGTTTGAAAGGATTAAACAGAGATAATTTTTGAGCAATTTTGATGAAAAATCGCGAAAATAACCATGAAGGAAGCGTTTTATCGAAAAACGGACTTCAGATTCGTGTTCAGCACCCCGAAAAACCCCTTAGAGAGTAGGTTTGAAAGGGATTAAACAGAGATAATTTTTGAGCAATTTTGATGAAAAATCGCGAAAATAACCATGAAGGAAGCGTTTTATCGAAAAAGGGACTTCAGATTCGTGTTCAGCACCCCGAAAAACCCCTTAGAGAGTAGGTTTGAAAGGGATTAAACAGAGATAATTTTTGAGCAATTTTGATGAAAAAACGCGAAAATAACCATGAAGGAAGCGTTTTATCGAAAAACGGACTTCAGATTCGTGTTCAGCACCCCGAAAAACCCCTTAGAGAGTAGGTTTGAAAGGGATTAAACAGAGATAATTTTTGAGCAATTTTGATGAAAAATCGCGAAAATAACCATGAAGGAAGCGTTTTATCGAAAAACGGACTTCAGATTCGTGTTCAGCACCCCGAAAAACCCCTTAGAGAGTAGGTTTGAAAGGGATTAAACAGAGATAATTTTTGAGCAATTTTGATGAAAAATCGCGAAAATAACCATGAAGGAAGCGTTTTATCGAAAAAGGGACTTCAGATTCGTGTTCAGCACCCCGAAAAACCCCTTAGAGAGTAGGTTTGAAAGGGATTAAACAGAGATAATTTTTGAGCAATTTTGATGAAAAATCGCGAAAATAACCATGAAGGAAGCGTTTTATCGAAAAACGGACTTCAGATTCGTGTTCAGCACCCCGAAAAACCCCTTAGAGAGTAGGTTTGAAAGGATTAAACAGAGATAATTTTTGAGCAATTTTGATGAAAAATCGCGAAAATAACCATGAAGGAAGCGTTTTATCGAAAAACGGACTTCAGATTCGTGTTCAGCACCCCGAAAAACCCCTTAGAGAGTAGGTTTGAAAGGGATTAAACAGAGATAATTTTTGAGCAATTTTGATGAAAAATCGCGAAAATAACCATGAAGGAAGCGTTTTATCGAAAAAGGGACTTCAGATTCGTGTTCAGCACCCCGAAAAACCCCTTAGAGAGTAGGTTTGAAAGGGATTAAACAGAGATAATTTTTGAGCAATTTTGATGAAAAATCGCGAAAATAACCATGAAGGAAGCGTTTTATCGAAAAACGGACTTCAGATTCGTGTTCAGCACCCCGAAAAACCCCTTAGAGAGTAGGTTTGAAAGGATTAAACAGAGATAATTTTTGAGCAATTTTGATGAAAAATCGCGAAAATAACCATGAAGGAAGCGTTTTATCGAAAAACGGACTTCAGATTCGTGTTCAGCACCCCGAAAAACCCCTTAGAGAGTAGGTTTGAAAGGGATTAAACAGAGATAATTTTTGAGCAATTTTGATGAAAAATCGCGAAAATAACCATGAAGGAAGCGTTTTATCGAAAAACGGACTTCAGATTCGTGTTCAGCACCCCGAAAAACCCCTTAGAGAGTAGGTTTGAAAGGGATTAAACAGAGATAATTTTTGAGCAATTTTGATGAAAAATCGCGAAAATAACCATGAAGGAAGCGTTTTATCGAAAAACGGACTTCAGATTCGTGTTCAGCACCCCGAAAAACCCCTTAGAGAGTAGGTTTGAAAGGGATTAAACAGAGATAATTTTTGAGCAATTTTGATGAAAAATCGCGAAAATAACCATGAAGGAAGCGTTTTATCGAAAAACGGACTTCAGATTCGTGTTCAGCACCCCGAAAAACCCCTTAGAGAGTAGGTTTGAAAGGGATTAAACAGAGATAATTTTTGAGCAATTTTGATGAAAAATCGCGAAAATAACCATGAAGGAAGCGTTTTATCGAAAAAGGGACTTCA
>JAVIWC010003273.1:0-10638 GCA_031894815.1 Creontiades dilutus | reverse complement strand
CAACTATCAGTCCTATAGTTTCTAATTGGATTACAACAATATATCGACCAACTACAGTTGAACAAAACATTCGCCCTCTTGATCGACCCACATGCAAGACGTATTTGCTCCCACAGTAATTCTGTATTGTTGTGACATTATAACAGTATTTACTTACTTACTTAGAACTATATAATAATAACAGTTACCTAACAAATTCAAAATACAAGGTACTTAGTAAAGAAAAATAATTTAAATAACAAAATAAAACAGCATATGTCGGTTTTACTGTTCTGTTTCTTCTTCTTCTCTATTTGTTGACCGTGAATTGGTCGTGTGGTTTCTACTTCGTACACCATGGAAGATGGAATGAGATGATGTTGCTATTCCAAATGTTTAGGTTTGCCTCTGTGGAATCTTCAGTGGAGGAAGTTTTATTCTGCCAAACAGGATCGCCATTCCAAGTAAACATGAGAACTTGGTAGCAACTACCAGAAACACTCAACAGCTGTCTCTTCTCAGAGGAATAAATACTACCTTTGGGACTTGGTGAGTGGAATATTTCCCTGAGCTAATGTAGTTTTTGAATGATAGATTACCACGATATAAAAGGATAAAAGGGAGAGAAGAAACGATTAACATGAAGTCAAGATGCGGTATGAGGTTTTATTGAAACTCAAACCCCGGTGGAGGGGTGGACAGGTGCACATTGTTGCCAACAAAGAAATAATGAATATCCGTACACAACATCTCCCCCCTCACCCAAGTTCATTTGAAGTAACAATCAAAATCCAAATAAATCAAAATAAATAAATGAACAAGTATGAAAATACACTTCAATAAACCACAGTCGGTTATTACAAATAAAGAAATCAATTTCATTTTACAATACACTGTAAATACATTGCATAATATACCTTATATTATAAAAAATTCAAACAAAATAAATTCAAAATCCCCATACATAATTGTATATCTATTGTACACAATCGTACATCTATAATCTTATAGATAAATCTCTAAAGATTTAAACGATCGGGAGGTTTCCTATTTCTGATAGGTCGACCAGTTTTGGAATTTACAGCAGGACTTCCGTCCTTAACTGATTTACGGGAGGTTTTTGGAGTTGTAATGACATCTTTCGCAGCATCTAAGTTTGTACCTACGCTAGTAGCGGTGCTACTATTTGGAACCAACTGTCCAGACCTTGGCGTAAAATTGCCATTATCTGTCTCTGGAACATTGGGAGTCTCCACCTTCCTTAAAACGGGAGTTTTCGGGAATGTTACTAACGGAGGGAAAGATTCCCTAGCCTCGTCCATAGCAGACGTCGGTTGCACATAAAATTCCCCAGCATGTATGATTTGATCAGCATGCCGTTTGTGAACACGACCGTCATCACTTTGGCATAGGAAAAGGTAAGTCCCTAGTCGTTCAAGAACTTTTGCATGTACCCATCCCCTCTTATTTGGTCTTGAGTAATCCCTGACATAAACTGAGTCACCTACCGCGAATTGTTTATTTTCAGAATAAACACATTGCCTCTTATTCCAAGTGTTATTTCGTCTTTTGTCACCCCACCCCCTCAACAACTGATCAAACCTATTGTTCACTTTTCTTCCAAACATAATAGAAGTAGGAAGTTTGCCAGTTGTAGAATGAGGCGTGTTACGGTAACTAAAGAGAAAACGTTGGAGAATTGTAGCAAAAGATTCACCACTGTTGCTACATAACATTTTACGCAACTTGGTTTTAAAAGTTTTGACAAAATTTTCGGCTAATCCGTTGCTTGACGGATGATATGGAGGGGAAGTCAAGTGAGAAATTCCGTTTTTCATACAAAATTCAGAAAATTCGGCTGAAGTGAACGTAGTAGCATTATCAGTCACAGCACATTTAGGTATGCCAAAACGAGCGCAAAATTCCCTAAATTTTTCCAACGTATTAGTTGAATCTGCTTTATTTACTTCGTACACTTCTGGCCATTTACTACATGCGTCAACAATGACTAAAAACATTTTATTTTGAAAAACGGGACCTGCATAGTCCAAATGGACTCGGTCCAGTGGCTCTAAAGCTTCTGGCCACCCTGGTGAAATTACCTTAGGCGGATCAGGCCTAGCTGACAAACATATGGAACAGTTTTTTGAAATTTCTGAAATATGGTCATCCAAATGAGGCCACCAAAAATAGGAACGCGCGATCGCCTTCATTTTGGTTGCTCCCATATGTGAACCATGCAATTCCGTAAGTAGAGTTTGCCTAAGTTTGTAGGGAATTATTACTCTGTAACCCCACATAAGAATGTCATTTTCAATAAAAATTTCGGATTTACGGTTGGCATATTGTTTTAAATCATCTTCAACCAACATCGGCCATCCATCTCTAGCATAAATGAACACTTTACTCAATATTGGGTCTTTTCGAGTCTCTAGTCTAATCTGAGAGTAACTGACAGGAATAAATTCTTCAACAAAATTTAAATATCCCCCTGATTCGATATTTTTAAAAGGTTGCTGATGTTCGTCTCCTGGTACAGGAAGTCGTGACAAACCATCTGCGGAATTATTAGAACCCTTGACGTATTCCAACTTATAATGGAAATTGGACAGAAATAGTGCCCATCTTTGGATACGTCCGGTAGCCATTTGGCGTACCGTCTTTCAGCATTATTCAAAACACGTGAAGCAAAACTAATGGGTTTCAACTCCCCATTAGGCATTTTGTGCATCAGACATGCGCCCACACCAAAATCGGAAGCATCGCATTCCAAAATTATTTCATAATCTGGATTAAAATGAACTAAAACTTGATCTGAAGTAATAATCTTCTTAACTTTGTGAAAAGCTGCATCACATTTACTAGACCACTTATAAGGAACATCCTTTTTCAATAAATTGTACAATGGTGAAAGTATTATAGAAAGGTTTTTTATGAACTTTCCATGGTAATTAATCATACCAACAAACGCTCTTAGTTCCGAGACATTTCTTGGAACAGGAGCATCTAAAATCGCAGAAATTTTGCTAGGATCCTTCCTAAGCCCTTGTTCGTCTATTATATGACCCAAGAATTTCAACTCTTTTTTGAAAAATTGACATTTGTCCTTATTCAATTTGAAACCAGCGTTTCGTAATTTAGATAATACATTTTTCAAATTACATAAATGTTCTTCGATAGTCCTACCCGTGACCACTATGTCATCGAGTAAGCAAGCCACCCTTTCACAACCTTGAAGTGTTTTATCAACTTCGCGTTGAAAAATTTGACAAGCAGGTTTCGTGCCAAAAGGTAAGCGGTTAACTTTAAAAATGCCTTGATGTGTACATCGTGCAATTGTTCTGTGAAGCAACTAGTCTTGAAGGGGAAGCCAAAAAGCCATCCATTTTTGGAGACATTGCTGTGCGAGAAATGTTTCATGTTCTTCGGTGATGGGGATTTTTCCGTCGATGAAGATGGCAGTGACAAATACTGCCGATGGTGTGGCCAAGGCGGCACTTTGTACTTATGTTCGAAATGTACCGTAAATGTTGTGTACGGATATTCATTATTTCTTTCCTCGATCTCTTGGAGGCTTTGGAAGGAGTTTCTTCTTCATCCTTCGATTTCTTAGCCCTCTGGCTCGCATTACGTTTACTGCTTTTGACGGTCTCTTCATCAGACGAATTGTCCCCTTTGGCTTTCTTGGTGCTTTTGTTCGAACTAGCGTCGATTCCTTCATCATCGCTATTGTTCTTGCGATCTTTCCTCTTTCGAGACGAAGTTTCATTCTTGCTTTTATTTTTGGACAATATTCATGTGCAGAGACCGTCAAGAGTAAACGTAATGCGAGCCAAGGGCTAATTGCAACAGAGGCATCCCAATCATCCTCCTCCACATCTTTCAAGACGGATCGAGGAAGATTCCTCTTTATGCATTTTTTGCAAAAACCTGCGGTACATTTCGAACATAAGTACAAAGTGCCCTTGGACACAACATCTGCAGTATTTGTCACTGCAATCTTCATCGACGGAAAAATCCCCATCACCTAAGAACATGAAACATTTCTCGCACAGCAATGTCTCCAAAAATGGATGGCTTTTTGGCTTCCCCTTCAAAGACACCCAGAAAGACGTCGAGAAACTCCAGAGACAAAAAGTCTAAGTCCAAGAGTTCGCCTGGCGATGGTGATTCTGGGGATGAGGAAGCAAAGCTAAAGACAAACTTCAGGTAAAACAATTTAAACTTGCCAGATCCAAAGTGTCCACAATCCTGCAGGATCTAATTAAGCTCAATGAAGTGACGAACAACAAAGCGAACGATTTCATGAAGAAAAAAGTGACTGCTCATAAGGTGCACGACCTTGAAACGTTTCAAGTTACAGCAGAAAGTGTTACCAACCTCCTACAGTCAGTGGAAGACATGACCAGAAAGCTCCGCTGCAAGTTTACTGAATTCGTGACCAAGTTTCAAGAAACTGTGTCGGACATGAACAAGGAAGAAGAAAACGGACTCCAAACCGAAGAAAATGGCGACGCCACAGCTAAAGAAGACAAAGCAGAAGCGGAAGAAACGGAACTGGATGTATCCAGTAAAGCACCAGCCGTTGAGGACAAAGTAGAAAATGAGGATGTTGAAATGAAGGATGATGAAGTGAAAAGCGGAGAAGAGGACGCGACAAAAACTGAAACTGTCGAGAAAGCGGAGAAAATCAACAACGAAGAGAGTACGACGACAAAACCCAATGAAGTAGACGCAGAGCTTGAGAATAACAAAGAAATAATGAATATCCGTACACAACACCAAAGGGGACAATTCGTCTGATGAAGAGACCGTCAAAAGCAGTAAACGTAATGCGAGCCAGAGGGCTAAGAAATCGAAGGATGAAGAAGAAACTCCTTCCAAAGCCTCCAAGAGATCGAGGAAAGAAATAATGAATATCCGTACACAACACTTGGTCGATCTCACAGGTTCATTATTGAAAATAATGGAGCAAAAGAATGCTTTCTCTCATCCTCTTGTACCTGTTCATCGACTATTTGATAGTATTGCGGTATAAGTGAAGCGTAGGTAGGTGTTTTCCATAGCTTTTCCGAGTCAAATTAGAGGTTTTTCGAAACAAAATTGTACGTTTTCCATTTGAATGTAAAGCTCTCATTTATAAGAAAAGATCGTTAAGATGCGTTCCCTATAGCGGAAAACACTTAATGAAAACAAGAAAGGACAGCATTTCTGTCCATTCTCTACCGAGTTTGATATGGATTATTTCTTAAGCATGACCGGGGAAATTTCTGCCGCAAGCTTGCATTCCTTCTTTATGTAATCCTTATCGCTCGCTCGCATCCCTCCTTCATGTAGCCTGTTCCGGGAACCGTTTCTCCCCGTTTGCCACTCCTAGTGTTTCGATCTTGCTGCGGTTGAAAAATCTTGAGAAATTTGAAAGTGGATAGTGACGGCGATTCCGTGATTTGTGTTCGTCTCCGTGGTCGAATTTCGAGCGAAAGTGAACCATCCGGTGGTGAAGAAATGGAAGAAGTCCGATCTCGTCAACAAACAGGTGCCAAAGAACAAGAAGTAATGTTTATTTTGAAATGGAAAACCGTACATCGACGGTGAAGTGGTGTATCTTCGTATCTCTATTTTTGGCTAAAATAAGTCTTTTTCGTTAATCTACCTGCCTAATTGCGGACTAAGTCACCCGCGACGAAGTTGTGGAAACCAATTTCAAATAAAAACGGAGTAAGATGAAACGTTGTCTATATTTCCACGAAAGTAAAAAGTTACACTGTTGAATCGATTTCGACGGTTAGGTCATCATCAGTAACAAACATGAAACGTGAACTTTTATTTTATACCTAGTTGCTATCTAGCGGTCGGGAAATATATCAAGCGTTCGAGAAGTGAAGAAGAGGTTTTACATAGGTAGGAAGTGTAGGGGATGAATCTAGTTTTCTTTTCCTCTCCTGAACAGTAGGGGTTCGGAAGATACGAGGGTTCACTACTTTGCCGTCGTTTGAAATGGAAAACCTTTAGTTTGTTAAAGACAATCTTTATTTTGTTTCGGAAATCTTTAATTCGACCCTGGATAGAAGTCGAGAAAAGGTGACCCCTTCTTGGTAAGACCGTCGCCATATTGAAAAACCCGATGTCTCCTATCGATATACGTCCACGCATTTGATGAGTGTTCTGTCTTGTTTGCTGGTCGGGATGCCCGCTCCGCTCGCAACTCAATAAAAAAATATCCTACATCAACCCTTCTAGCCACGTATAGATCAGTTGGACAAATAGATCAGAATGTGTTAAATACTTGAATGTGTTCAAAATACTTTTATCGATATAACGGTCGTGAAAATCATTCCATGAACATGGTGGATATATTGTCCTATATGCACATCGATACAGTCTGATACGAGGAAGGGGTCACACCCCGGGTCACCTATTCTCTACTTCTGCACGACCCTGAAAAGCTGTATTATCTCATTAAATTTCAGTTGTTCCTTTCGTGGATTTCCACGTCGTGTTCATGTGACTTGTGAAGGATGATGTCCATGAAGTTATATTTAAGGCAAGGTCATCCAAATGTCTTTGGGACGTCTAGAAAGCATCAACATTTTTATTCGGATAATGATACAAACATTACAAAGATGGTTCTGGAATATTAAAAATAGCGCCATTATAATAATTGTCCAGTCACTTGAAAGACTATGCTGCTGAGTACATCCAGAAATATTTGAGCAAGGGTCTGGGATCCGACCCCTCATATATTGGGTGAGGACTGGCCTGATTGGTTTGCGTTTGTTCGTAAAGGGAGAGCGATGCAACCTCCGGCTGTGCTGTCGTAAGTAATTTCACCTCTCTATTGTATTTTTGTTAGTCCAGTTCCAGGTCCTACAACGCCAACTCAGTCAGGCGTGGCGAGGAGTAATCGCCCTAAACACTGACCATATGAATGCTCCTCCTGTTGGTCATCCATTCATTCCACCACCATGAGAGGGAAGCCTGCCTGTTTCAGCTCAATTACTGACCTTTTGTGCCCTACACCTAGGCAGGTAATGGTGGCACCATACACCTGCCTCTGGACAGGTTGTATATCTGCTAGCTGTGCTCCTTCTAGGAGAAGAGCATCAACTTGGTTCTTCCCAATTTGGCAGAGTGATCTGCTTTCTAAACCCGAGACCACTGGAACATCACTAATATGTGCCACAGGTGGTGTCGATATGAGGTCAGGACAGTATCCACGATCTTCTAGGTTTAAATGTGTTACTAATCAAGTTGGCCATCCTCTCCGCTTCGCATACACGTCTAAAAAACTCAAAGCTGCATTGTGACGGGCCCATCTAGGTCGTACTATTGAAGGACAGCTCAGTAGCAATGTGTAGCAGTCTCTTGTGAAGGGCATCCCATTCGACATAGGTGAATTATTCCAGTGCGTGGTCCCTTAGTTGTACATATCCAGTGGGTAGAGATTCAGAATGCCGTTACTAGGTGTGGAGATACAGTGATCAGCTGAGAATCCTTGTGTAATTTCGTCTCTAATCGATCTATAATGCTGAAATATAAATGAGGTTCTTTGTATGGCTACTAAAATAGCAAGTGTAGATAACGTACCATAGAAGAAGTGTACATATATCAGTGATTTACAAAGAAGGGTTATGTATACTGATAGAGAAATCAGAAATCTTTTTTTCTCTGAGAATTTCAGGCAAGTGAATTTTTTTTTAAATCGACTAATCGTATAAGAAAGTGATCTCATGAAAATGCGTTTTCTCCTCTCCTTGCTCCCTTAACGTATGTTGTACCTCTTCAATTTGACATCTGATTCTATAATGGTACTGCTGCCATTTAGGGTACTGCAATCAATACTGATTTCCTCTGTTGATGGTCACAATCGCTAACCGAAACGTTAAGAAATTGAAAAATTATCACCACCGCATTGCAGTTTCGTAGTTATTTTTTTGGGGTTAACCCCAACCAATCAATGGGAAATCATAATGAATGACAAAATTTTTTTAATCGTTTTATTCAAAGAAATAATTAGCGTTAGGACAGATTAGGTCACAATTTTCATCATGTACAAAATAAAACAAACATAGGAGACAATATCAAATGTTCCGAAAACTTGTCCAAAACTCAACAAACCTTTACTACTGTTCACATTATATTTACAAATATTTGTATGTAAAGACGAGCAGTTTTGCAGTTTTGAAGAAGATCTTTGGACAGTGATTGGCTTACAGATGGATTCTTTTCAGATTCGTACATCAGTCCACCTTTGGCTACATCGTTACATCGTTTAAATTTGGATTTGGGAGGTTTTAACGCAATACGAGTGGTAAAGGACTTGATAAATTATAGATGTTTTTATTGTGGGGGGGATTGAGGTTCAATAAAAAAACGCTACAAATTCTTTCACTGGGGTTTTTTATTCAATTGGCTTGCGTTCATGATTTGAATTTCTACTAAGCTTTGGAGTGTGCGTGTTTCACAGGTGATAGAGCGATTATTGAATTTCAGGAGATATGCATAGGGCACGTAACGTCTGTTCTCAACCAAAATACCTATTTGGATTGTTCAGTTGATCATATTTGTGTGCCTCCAGGACTCTATCGAGTTTGATATGGACTATTCCTTAAGCATGGTCAGGGAGATTCCTGCCACACGCATCCATTCCTTCTGTATGTAATCCTTTTCTCGCGCATTCATCGCTTTTTCATGTAGCGTATTCCGGCTATCGATTTCCCCCCTTTGCCACACCTAGTAGGAGTCTCCTACAGTTTCGACCTTCCTGCGGTGCAAAAATCTTGAAAAATTAGAAAATAGGTAGTGACAAAGATTCCGTGGTTGGTCTCGGTCGGCCCCGTGGTCGAATTTCGTGCGAAAGGGAACCATCCGGTGGTGAAAATTTGGAAGGAGTCCGATATCGTCAACGAACAGGTGCCGAATTCCAAAGAACGAAAGGTAATGTTCATCTTGAAATGGGAAAACCTAAATCGACGGTGAAGTGGTGAATCCTTGTATCTCCACTTTCAGTCAAAATGAGTTTTTTCGTTAATCTACCAATCAAGTTACCATCTAAAGATTTTTAAGCCTCATGTCCCGGGAAAAAATTGTAAGTGGTCGAAAAGTGGAGAAGAGGCTCTACGTAGGTAATGGGACTGGTGTTGAAGAATGTAGTTTTTCTGGTTCTCATATCTACGGTTTTGGAGATATGAGTTCACCACTTCACCGTCATTTGAAATGGAAAACCTTTATTTTGTTTCGGGAAATCTTCAATTCACCCTGAAAAGCTATCGCTCTATCACCTGTGAAACACGCACACTCCAAAGCTTGGTAGACATTCAAATCATGAATCATTGAATAATAAACCCCAGTGAAAGAATTTGCTGGGGTTTTTCAAGGGCGATTATAATGGAAAAATATTCTATTTGAAAATTTTAAATTTCGTAAGACGGAGCATGCAAATTAGAATGTTTAAACCCGTGTATCGGCTATAAACCCTTTTAGGAGTCCACTCCAATATCCACATTCACTGCATCACTAAGTTACTGCGATAAAAAAAACCCCTGTTCGTTTTTATTGTAGTAAGTTAGTGATGTAGTGAATGTTGATGCAAATGTTGGCACCATAAATCGGGCCATACAACGGAAATGGTTTGAGCTACGGACCTGGGGAGGGGGCTCATTCGATTCCTCATGGAAAGTTCTTCAAAAAAGTCTAAATTTAGGGCGCCTTGGTTTTTTTTGGAGGTTTTTAGGGAACGAAAGACAACCCTTAAAAGGCACTTTCAGTTAAGTGAGAGATCTGGCTAAACGATGGGGGCGTTGTAGGACCAACATGGATTTTTCCTGCAAATTTCAGATTTTTTGCTCCAGTCGTTTGGGAGAAATCGTGCGTACGGCGTGCGGCAGACGGACGAAAAAATTTTCATTGCAGATTTGGATCCTACAGCCTTTGAAACGCAAAACATGAAATTTTCAGGGGGGGGTTAAACATTTTTTTTTTCAAGAGCGATTACAATGGCTTATTATTGAATAATAAACCAAAATAAAGATCGTTAAGATAATTTCACTGTAGCGGACTGAAACACTTAACGAAAACCTCCATCCGTTCTCTATCGAGTTTGATATGGACTATCCCTTAAGCATGGTCAGGGAGATTCCTGCGACACGCATCCATTCGTTCTTTATGTAATCCTTTTCTCGCACATGTATTCCTTTTTCATGTAGTGTATTCCAACAATCGATTTCCCCCCTTTGCCACTCTTCGTTGGAGTCTCCTACAGTTTCGATCTTATTGCGGTGCAAAAATCCTTAGAAATTTGAAAATGGATAGTGACAAAGATTCCGTGGTTGTCGGTCGGCCCCGTGGTCGAATTTCGAGCAAAATTAGACCATCGGTGGTGAAAATTTGGAAGGAGTCCGATATCGTCAACGAACAGGTGCCGAATTCCAAAGAACGAAAGGTAATGTTCATTTTGAAATGGGAAAACCCAAATCGACGGTGGAGTGGTGAATCCTCGTATCTCCACTTTCAGCCAAAATGAGTTTTTTTCGTTGATCTACCTATCAAGTTACCATCTAACGTTTTTAAAGCTCCAGCTCCCGGGAAAAAGTTGTAAGTGGTCGAAAAGTGAAAAGAGGCTCTATGTGGGTAATAGGGCTGATGTTGAAGAATCTAGTT